>CM060900.1:464077258-464264758 GCA_030762935.1 Hymenopus coronatus | reverse complement strand
TACTACTACTACTACTACTACTACTACTACTACTACTGCTCCTGCTACTGCTACTGCTACTGCTGCTACTTCTACTACCACTACTACTACTGCAACTATACTGCTACTGCCACTGCTGCTACTACTACTTATATTGCTACTGCTACTACTGCTACTGATACTGCTACTACTACTGCTACTGCTACTGCTAGTGCTACTACTGCGACTGCTACTATTACTACTGCTACTGCTACTGCTGCTACTGCTATTACTACTACTATTGCTACTGCTACTACTGCTACTTCTGCTACTATTACAACCACTACTACTACTAGTACTGCTACTGCTACTGCTGCTACTACTACTGCTACTGTTACTGCTACTGCTACTACAACTGCTACTACTACTGCTACTGCTACTACTACTGTTACTGCTACTGCTACTACTACTGCTACTGCTACTGCTACTACTGCTACTACTACTACTGCTACTGCTACTACTAGGGGATTTCAATGCCAAGGCATATTCCTGGGGCTCGCCAATAGAAGACAAGAAAGGTAGTGCTCTGGCAGAATGGGCAAGCGAAAATGATTATAATATCCTAAATGATGGGAAAATGCCAACTTTTGAAACAAACGATGGTACATCTTTCATAGATACCACAATGTGTTCTGGAGAAATGAGTAAATATATTAGTAAATCGTATGTGGATAGTGAAGAAAATTTAAGTTACCACAAGAATATATTTATAGAGACTATAAACACTAAATTGCCATTACCAATTAAAAGGCCACGAAAGGTTGGATTTACAAAAATGATAAGAAAGATATTTTAATACAAAAGGTAGAAGAAGCAGCAAGTCATCCAGAGTACTTACATCTACCAAAGAAGCTTGGAGAACTATTAGGAAAAGCATGTAACTCTACTTTTAAGAAGAAAGGCAGCCATGGTAAGTTTAAAGCGGCGTATTGGTGGAATAACGATATTTCCCAACTAAGGAAAAGGAGTATGGAGGCACGAAGAAAAGTGACAAGGGCAAACAAAAGAAGAAATGCGGAGGAAAATGAAAAGTTCACCATACAAAAGGAATATCGAAGATGTCGGTATGACTTAAAAAACGCAATAAATACAGCGAAGAAGGATGCATGGGAACAGCTACGTGAGGAAGTGGATGTGGATCCATGGGGTACTGGATATAAAATTGTGACAAAAAAATTAGGACTCCGCACACCTTTAGTTATAGCGGATGAGGAACAAAAAGAAATTGCTAAAGAGTTATTTCCCGTACATAAAAGAAATACGTGGCCAAAAATGCAAATAGAAATAGAAGAAGTACCGAAGTGCCAAATAAACGAGATCATGGATGCAGGAAAACGCATAAAAACTGGTAAAGCCGCTGGACCTGATGGCATCCCCCCGGAAGTTATAAAGCTAATTGGTGAGAAAAGGCCGGATCTTCTGATGGAAACACTAAATGGTTTAATATGCAAAGGAAAATTTCCCAAGGAGTGGAAAATTGCAAAACTTATACTGATAGAAAAACCAAAAAAGAGATACTGCAAAAAAACCTATAGACCTTTATGCCTTTTGGATACAATAGAGAAACTGTTTGAACAAATAATTAATCAGAGATTATTAAAAGAGATACATTTAAAAGGTAGTCTCGCGCAAACCCAATTTGGTTTTAGAAAAGGCCGATCAACTGCCAATGCAATAGAGTTGGTCTTGGAAACAGCACAGAAAGGAGTTAATGAAAATAATAGGTATGTAGTAATGGTTACATTAGACGTTAAAAATGCTTTTAACTCTGTACCGTGGCTGGGCATTATAAATGAATTAATACAAAAGAAAATATCTCCATACATGATTAAATTAATAAGAAGTTATCTACAAGATAGAAAGATCTTTATTGGAGAAAACTCTGAAATGGATGTAACCAGTGGTGTACCGCAAGGATCAATTCTGGGCCCCACTTTATGGAATATATACTATGATGAAGTGCTTCGACAGGAACCTGCAGCAGGTGTAACACTGGTGGGATACGCAGACGACCTCGCTCTGATTGTGTGCGGCACTTCAAAACAAGATATAGAGGGAAAAATACAGTGGTCCATCAATAGGGTTGAAGTCTGGATGACTAGTAGAGGACTGAGCCTGGCTCCGACCAAAACCGAAATGGTAATCCTGGGAGGGAGGAGAGCTCTCAAAGAAGTGACTATACAGGATGGAGACTTAGAACTTAAATCGCAAAAATACCTAACATATTAAGTATCTTAATTGGATATAATATGAGTATGGTTGAACATCTGAAGTATGTATCTGCAAAGGCGGAAAAAGTGGTCGCAGCGTTGGCCAGACTGATGCCAAACGTAAGAGGTCCTAACCAACAAAAGAGGAAATTGCTAGGAAGTGTTATTTACTCCATTATACTTTATTGTGCTGCGGCTTGGAAGCAATGTATGAAGAAAATAACACATAGGAAACTTATAGAACGCGTCCAAAGAAAGATCGCTATAAGAATAGCAAGTGCATATCGCACAACATCCACAAAGGCTATATAAGTGATTGCAGGAACAATACCGCTCCATTTATTAGCAACCGAGCACACATTTAAAAAAGAAGAACATAATAGAGCACAAAAAGAAGAGAAAAGGAAAATTACAGTGAAAAAGTGGCAGGAGCAATGGGATGACGAGCTTGAAACGGCCCAATGGACTAAACGTCTTATTCCAAAAATTGAACCATGGCTAAACAGACAACACGGAGAAGTTGACTACTTTTTTACGCAATTCTTAACAGGACATGGCCGATTTGGGACCTAGTTATACAAAATGAAGATCATTGAGACTGAATAATGCAGATATTGTAAAGAAATATACACACCAGAACACACTATTTTATTATGTAAAAGATGGAACGCCATAAGAACAAAAACCTTAAACGTTATTGAAAAGAAATTATCACCAGACAATATAATACAAAATATGATACACAAGAAAGAAATATGGTACCTCATTACAGGAATGATTAGGAACATCCAACAAGCTAAGGAAAAAGATGAAGGATAAACTTGAATGCTGCACTGTGAAGAAATGCTGAGAGGCGGTTCCTCAGCGCTGCAGGAGACGGAGGTTTTTAGCCGGTAAGAGTCCGACACACCAGGGCCACCTTCCCTGGCGTCCATGAGGATTTTCCCCCTCCTTAAAAAAAAAAAAGAACTGCTACCACTACTACTACTACGGCTACTGCTACTGCTACTAATACTGATACAGCTACTACTACTGCTAGTGCTACTGCTACTGCTACTACTACTGCTACTACTACTGCTACTGCTACTTCTACTACTACTGCTACTGCTACTACTACTACTACTGCTACTGCTACTGCTACTACTACTGCTACTGCTACTGCTACTGCTACTACTACTACTGCTACTGCTTCTGCTACTGCTACTACTACTGCTACTGCAACTGCTACTACTACTGCTACTGCTACTGCTACTACTACTGCTACTTCTACTACTACTGCTACTACTACTACTACTACTGTTACTGCTACTGCTACTACTACTGCTACTGCTACTACTACTGCTACAGCTACTACTACTGCTACTGCTACTACTGCTACTGCTACTACTACTACTACTACTACTACTGCTACTACTACAACTACTGCTACTGCTACTGCTGCTACTACTACTGCTACTGCTACTACTACTACTGCTACTGCTACTGCTACTGCTACTACTACTACTGCTAGTGCTACTGCTACTGCTACTGCTACTAATACTGATACTGCTACTACTACTGCTAGTGCTACTGCTACTGCTACTACTACTACTATTACTGCTACTGCTACTACTACTACTACTTCTACTGCTACTGCTACTGCTACTACTACTTCTACTGCTACTGCTGCTACTGCTACTACTACTACTACTACTACTACTACTACTACTACTACTACTACTACTACGAACACTACGTTTACTACCACTACGCCTACTACCACTACTACTACCACCACTACTACGTTTACCACTACCATTGCCACCAGCAACACCACTACCACTACCACCAGCACCACTATCACTACCACTACCACTACCGCTACTGCCACAAATACTAATATTACTACTGTTACTGCAGCTACTGCTTCTGCTACTATAATAATAATAATAATAATAATAATAATAATAATAATAATAATAATAATAATAATAATAATAATAATAATAATAATAATAATAATAATAATAATAATAATAATAATAATAATAATAATAATAATAATAATAATAATAAAAAGCCAACAAGCGAAATATTTCGATTTATTCTTAATTTGAGAACCATAAAAAACTCCCCACTCTTTGGTAACACTCCCTATCCACCTTACTTATCTACCTACCTTCACACTTGCCTACCTTCCTAGCTGACTGCTTATATGCGTACATACATATGCACCATAACTACATACATAAATACTTATATCCATAAATACATACGTACATACGAAGTATCTACATATCATATCTACCTACCCACCTAACGACCCTACATACCTGTCGACTAGGATATGAATTTGTTCTGTGGTAAGAGAAACTAAACATGTTCTTAACAATTGGGTGAAACATCGGAAATACAATCAGATAAAGAAATCATACACAGAGGTGCTCCTTTCGTGAAAACTAATGCGAAGACAGCTGCAGGCTAGAAACGTTTTCACTGTGAGGTTTTGTATCACCACTGTCCCTTGCCCTCACTTCCTTAGGATCTTGTCCTCTTGAGGATTACAGCTCTCCTCGAAATGAATCATATCTTGGTCAAGTTTCACGCACATACATGTCTATATATACATTCATACATGCATGCATACTTACCTAACTACGCATCTACCTATCTACGCACCTCTTACCTACCTACCTGCCTGCCTGCCGATCTGCATACTTACAAGACTAGCTACCTGACTGCTTCCCTGCCTAACTGCCTATCAACCAACCTATCAACCCACCTACCTACCTAACTACCTAAGTACCTACCTACCTACCTTCCTACCAACCAGTCTACCTACCTACCTGCCTACCAACATACATACTATATACATACCCGATAGGAAAGCCGCCGCACAGTGGTCGAATGGTTAGACCACTCTCCTCTCACTTAGACGGCCCGGGTTGGATCCTAAGTGGCCGCATGTGAGGTTTGTGGTGGACAAAGCGAGCAAGGACCGGGGTTTCTCCGGTTTCCCCCGCCATCACATTCCACCGGTGCTCCAACTTGATTCCATGTATCATGAGTGTCATCGCCTGCGGTGCCATGTGTAATAAAAGTGGGAGCTAAACGCTATAAAATACCCGATAGGAATGCTATTATTTGAAAATTTAAAGGGTGACATGCTGTCAAAGGCAGAATAATTAATAAATTAAAATACACATCTGATGTATAGCATTTGCATTATTAGTGGGTATACAAAATATTTTGTTAAAGTGTTTTTTTTCTATCTACTTCCTTTTTATTAAGATAAAATACACACTAGCACATTACGTTATAGGTACAAAAGGAATATCGATACTGCATTGTTTAGGAAATTGACGGTGTGTGCTGATCTTTAAAGGTCCAGTCTTTTTGAATGCAATTGCGTTAAACAGCAGTTATGGATAGGACTTTAAATGAATAATAAAATTATTGAAAAATGATAACGAATATCTCAAAACTTCTTTATACCATACTAAAGCTATTTGATACGAATTGTCTGTCTTTGAGTAGTTGGTTTTCATTTCTTGCTTAAGGTTTAACATTTATAAAATATAATCATTATTAAAAGAGAGTAAATATTAAATTCTGCACCAGCAAATATTGTGAACTGAGAAATTACTTCTATTTAATTTGAAGCAATGTTCATTAAGGAAACTATTGTCCACATATTGAATGGCTTAGGTGGTTATTAAAAGAGTTTAACCGAAGAGAATGTGTAAATCCGGAAGTCACCAACAATACCGGGTAAATTCAGTCGTATAAATATCAGCTAATCGCAAACCAAGTGTAATAAATATAATAATTATATATGCAAGAATCTTCTAAAATATGAGAACCAAAAAACATGTATTAGTTTATCACGTGAATTAATAAAATAAACGTCTCGTGATCAGAAAAAAATTAAGGAAATTGAAAATGGGCATGAAATAGAGCTTTATGTATGTAGGACTGGTGCTTTGGTTTAAAACAATGTAATATCGTCACTTCGTTTTACAGCATTGTAATAACAGGTCAAAATTTCGTGTTGAGCGCACACATCCATCCACATGCACATCAAACGTTTGCGTGGAGTGTAATACCTTCTCTGCGTATTATGTACATGGTAGAGAAGGTAAAAAGAAACAGTTCTTTGGGGAGGTGTTTGATAAATTTACCCCCCAGGTGAGAAAGATTGAATTGAAATTTGGTTGATGTGAACTTTCAAGTGTCAAAGCTGAAATTAAAGCAGAAGTAGTTATTTTCTGTAACATTTTACTTTGTGAAACTTTGTCAAACATAATAATTATTATTTTAATTTAAAGCATTACCATTGTGTCTTCTATCAAGGTAAGCTTGTTGCATAATTTATTATGTTTTCCTTTCTTTGTCTTTATAGATGCTCTGTTAAAGTTATACCTTAGACGTGGTCCTCCTCAGACGTGTTACTCATACTCTGTTAAGTCGATTGATTTCAAAGTAGTAATAAAAGTTAGTTTTTTTTTACTTAAAAACTATAATATTCTTGGTATTGGCTACCGAACGGTCCCTCCACATCACTGAGAGTTATGGCTTTTGGGATACTTTTTATAAGGGGAACAATTTCTTGTTAGCTGAAAGATGAAGAATGTCTGGTAAAACAATGAATATTTTATGCACTCATTGTAAGTTCTTTATATTAGGAAGTTAAGTTTATTTTTGCTTTATGTTTATATAGCACTGTTTATTACTTGTCTTAACTGAGGGAATGTAAATAATAATGACATTTTTGAAAATATTTCGTTATTATGTTTGTTTGTGATTAAAACAATTTAATTTAATAGTAGTGTTAAGAAAATATTTTAGAATTAATCAATGAACAACATTTTCATCCTTTATAATTCTATTAAACACAAAGATCATAAAATTGATAAATAATCAGTGTATTAGACGTGAACGTAGCAAGTTATTTTGAGAAAACTTTAGTTAAATACATATATAATTCTATGCTTATGACAGCGAAGCAGATTTACCAGCTTGGCAAGTAATTCACTCTGCCTTTAAAATATCTCTAGTTTGACAAACACGTTGTTTTTAACTTTTGTTGGATACAGTATAAATAAAATGTTGTATGATGTTCTACAAAGAATGAGTAAATTACTCAAATGGTAGAATTTCTTTATCTCTTTTACTAGTACCTCTCAGAATTTTGAAGTTTTCCTCAGCAAGGGGAAAATGCAGCTCTTCACATGGTAAGACTGTAACTTACTGACCATGAGCTAGGAATTCAAGTACCTACCTGAGAAAATGTGTTCTCTAAGGACACCTTTTAGTGCACTTATGTTTTTGGTCACCTCCATTGTGTTAGAGTAGTGTTTATGCATTCATACTCAAAGGGCTTGAGTTTGAATTTTTTTTGGGGGGTGAGCTGTTAGTTAAGGTTTCTTCTGGGATTTTCCTTTTTTGCAATAAGACAAGCACCTGGTAGTAACCGAGCTGTGCACCCCAGACACATTTGACTATCGTTTCAACCATTACTGACTATGTCTAGGCCTAAGTACATAGTTAAAAGTGGTATTAAATGGTTAAAGTAGGTGCATATATATATAGCAGAGGTTCCTTAAGTTAGTCGTTGTATTTGGTGCCGTTTATTCATTTGATGTTTACACTTTGTTACAGTTTGTCGACATGTGTTTGTATAAACCCCAGAAAAGAATATTGGTTACTGGCGGAACAGGATTCATAGGAAGTTCTGTTAAAACTGCCGCTGGACTGTATAGGCTTCAGGACGAGCAATGGATATTTGTTGGCACAAAGGATGCAGATTTGAGGTAAGAGTGTTGCGTATGATTAGAGCGCGTAGTCTATATCTTTGTTTTTAAAGCATTATATAGTTAGTACATCTAAAAATGATACCTAGATTATCTTGAATGATGAGACTAATAGTCATCAGATGTGACTTAGATATAACAGGTATTGAGTGAAATAACTTACCTTTGGGCAACCTAGTTCATGCATCTATGGTAGGCAATGGTGTTTGCAGTTTGTTCTTAGGTTACTTGGTCTATTGTAGCGAGAACAAAGTTGTGCGAAAGCTTCACTGGCTATAAGTAACAAATTCAACATCTACATTCTAATACTGAGCAGATAGCATCAATGTGTGGGAATAATATTAAAATCGTTTTCCACATTTTGGAAAATAGTATATAACAATAGAATTTCATTATGTAATGGTGTGAATTTTAGATATTTTCTTGAGAATCTATGTGACACATCTTCGGAAAACGCTTAACTTAAATGCAGTAAAACCCCATTTAATCAAACTCAGCATTCGGACCTGGAAGATCTTTTGTATCTATGCCTCCTGTGAGGAAGGTGAGGTGAGCGGAGACAGAGGTTGACCCACCAAAGAAGTCTTGACAGAACAGAGACGAGTATCCCTACCATTTTCAGATTGAAACTCTCAGGTAGCGGCTAGAACAACCAGCTACCCCAAACAGGGTCAAAGGTGAACAGAGAGCATCCTTTTTCCCTGTCATGCAATACTGAGACACTTGTCAGCACTTACAATCTCGAAACACACATATTATGAAAACTTAAGTGAAATGAGAAGTGAGGTGACACTGCGGTACACCAAATTCGGGGGAATGTAATGAACCTTCCCATAAACTCCGGAGAAACCCATAGGTCAGGAAGACCAGCCACAGAAATGGAATCCACGATCTTCCAAATGCGAGTCACACACATACTGCCTGCGCTACCTCTTTCAGTTCAATTAAATTACACATAATTTGATATTGCACTTCATTGAAATCCCTGTTGTAAAATAGGATTCACTAATATAGACAACTGTTCTTTCATCAAATGCTGATAATCTGACTGTTAGGTAAAAAAGAGTCATGAATTTGCCCCTGTGGTACAAAAAGTCCCCCCTCTGTCAACCTGTTTGTCACAGAGTATTCGCATATAGCTTTGATAAATTGGCTTTGTTATTTTGTTTGCATTTGAACTACCACCATTTCTGTTATGGTTGCACTGTTATACAAGTTTACAATAGAGCTGTACTCTCTGTAACATATGCACAACAAGAAGATTGACCAATAGAAATTCAACAAAAACACCTTAAAAACTGTGCAATATGGTTATATATGCAAAATAAGAATATGTGTCCTTGTTAAGAGGACTTCAGCTACTTATTCCAAAGAAATAATAGAGGAGGTACGGAACTACTACGAAAAGGCTCAAGACTTTGTCTGTGTATCGTGTGGTAATGTCACATTTTACTGCCTCAGTATGAACACAACGTTTTGAGGAGCAATATTGTGCTGCATGTTGCTTTAATGTGAATTGTCACGTCATGATGTCAAAATCAATATTCAGCCTATCACTGTCCGCCTTATAGATATGGGTGTGCTACAGTAACATTCCGGCAGATAATGTGTGTTAAAAGGCTTTCCTTAGAATACTATATCACGTAGGTGCATGTGATTCAGTCAGAAAGAGCGTGTGCCTTATGGTGTGAGCATGGCATGCCAGCCTCACATTCAAAAGGTCCCTAGTTAGAAGAGTTACCCGATTAAGGGTTTTATATTCAGGGTTCTCATCTTGGAAAGACGAGTTCTTTACCGTAAAAGTTCTGTGAGCCTAGGACTTAGTTTAGCATAATTTTGTTAGGTCAAAACAAATATTATAAATCCCTCTGTTTAAAATGTTCTTTCTAATGCTATTAGAACGTTATTATAGTAGAAACTGGTGGATGGTATGGAATGGTAGAACTATGGAAAAAGTTTGTTATGGTGACTGGGAATCTTGAATGATATCTTATGGTATATGGTTCCGTTAAACTCAGTATACTTTCAGATCGTGTCGCACTTGGCCCACAACACAAAATACTTGGCCTAAATGCGCCTAATTTGTGGAAGAAGAGTGTTTGATGTGGAAAAGTCAGGAATGTATAATTACTATATACAACAGAAAAAAGCACATTGCCTTACCCCAGAGTATCATTTCAGGTACAAATATTAAATTATCTGCAGTTTGATGCAATTTTTAAACAAAGCAAAACCGAATATTTTGATGCAAATTGTATAAGCAGAATCGCTTGCAAATACACGTAGGCCTAATGGATATATATTGAGCTAATTAAATTCTAGCAATAAAACAAAGAAGGAAATGTTTTGGCCAGCTCATACCGTAATATCAAATGCAACTACCTCAATTGATGTATTACGGGATAGTCTAAAAGCATAAAAACTGAAGTTTGTAAGCAACAAATTGCCATAGTGTTACATAATGTGTAGTGGGTCCATATTTTCATGGTTTACTTTTTTAAGATATTTAAGGAAAGGCCTTGTTTATTCTTTACTGTTTCAAACTTATAAGCCCAACTTTACTATAAATTATTTTACTTGTGTATAATATAATTTGTTTCTAAAATAATTTTAAAAGTGGTTTAATTCTGAAAAGTCTAAGTATAACCATTGTTTTTTTCTTTATGCATGACTGATTAAAGAGCAGTAGAAATATATGCATAGCAAACTAACAAAAATACGCGTAAAACAGATTATTGGCTGACACATTTAGAATGCTATTCTTAATTGACAGAAGGTAGCTAAAAAGTAGCTATTTTTTACTTCTGACACTCAATAGACACTCTGATTAGCAGACAAAGTTTGCTAGAGCATAGCATTCGAAATGGAGAGTCAATGTAAGCAAGTCCCTTTATGCATTCATTAGCACCCGTAAATATCGAAGCGTTTAAGACGATTCTCTGATTAACAGAGTGTGCCGCTATAGGATTTTGTTACGTCATGGAAGTAGGTAACTTCTACAACACAAAACCCATCCTACTTTTGCAATCTTTGTGAAGGTGAAACTCATCAAAATTGTAACATAATCGATTTTGCTGGTTTTATTTGCAGTTTAGATACCACTATCTATGCATGTTATGATAACACTGTAAGAGCCTATTCAAATGGAGAAATAACGCTAACATAATGCACATAAGTACAGGCGTGTACTTCCATTCACAATGCACCGATTAAAGTACATAATACAAGAAGTTGCCACATGCTTCTAGATCCATTATTTGCCTGCAGAACTTTTCCAATTGTAGCGCAAATTTCAAATTTAACAGGATATTAAATAATATCTGAAATGAACTTTTTTGCAGTTTTTATAAATAAATTGAACATAAAAATTGCTGTACCAACTAAGCATCAGATCAGCTGTATACTGTTGCGAACATCAGCTCTATCAGACTATTTTCTCATTTGGTTCTTGTTGGATCCGTGTTTTTTCATATGAAGACAATTTAGCGGGTATTCACAGAATTCAATCCCCATTTTAGAAAGCAGAAACATATGGTAATTCAATTCAAACACAAGCATATTTAGTTGAGTAGCATCGTCGTGATTAGTTTGTATTGATACTGTCTTAAAATATTGTGGGTCGCATTTTTAGAAGCTTTTGGACTTAAGTGCTACTTTTGGTATTTATCTGAGACTTTAGTAAGGCTTTTGTTTATTTATCTAAGTCAACGTCCTATAGCATATTATATTACACGTCTTATATAATCTATACATTTGGGTTATTAGTTTACAAAGTTGACATTGGTATATGCGTTAGGTATAAGCAGAATGTTTACAATTTTCAAGAATCATTCCTTTAACAAATTAAAGTAGCTATAATGAAAACTTTATATTTACAGCTGTAAAAAGTAAGGACTTTAACGCCAACTCATTTATGATATTTTTTTTAAGTCCAATGGACCCCAGAATATGTGTTTCTGGAGAGCTTACTTTATACATATAGATCTATTTGTAAAGATACGAATTCTAATCAAGTTCTTAAAAAAACGTTTAAAATTGCAAATTAAGGGGAAAACATTTCCTCATGCACAGGCTTCTCAAAACATGTTTTACCATTGAAATACTCAGATGAGATTTTGTGGATTGCTATTATTGCTACCAGAAATGAAAATAGAGGATTATTATAGATAATGAAACAAATACCATACGATAGTTTTTACAATAAACAATTGAATAGAAATTTGCACTATAAAAATAAAAATTACTGGAATTTTATATAAGCTGCTATGAATATCTATGAAATGAGCAGTAACATAAAAGAAATATATGTGTTTTATAGAGGTGCATATATGTTTTTGAGTGGTAGCTTTTGCCTATTTCATTTCACCACTTTTAAAAAATTACCAAATTCATTCCTATTTATATAAAACATTGCAGACTTTTTGCAGAGATTAGGTATCTACATTTTAATGTACAGACGGAGGGATGGAGCATGGGGGGATAGAAGAGAGAGAAAAAGTGATATATAACTTAAGTGTGGCTAGACTGAGCAATGGTTGGGTCAGCAGAAGTGAGAGAGAAGACAATTGAGGAAAAGTGGGGGATATGAGGTTAAGGGAGGTTAAGAATAAACAACAAAACGGTAAAAGGTAAGAAGTACTAAGAAGAAATGAAGAGCAAACTATAGAAAGACTGGAAAGTAGCAAAGTAAAGGGAAATAAGATAGGTAAAGCACATAACAGGAGTCATCCACAGTTAAAAGAGAGGAGGGGAAAGGGTCACCATACACAATATAATTAGTTGTATGGAACCCCAGTTTAGATTAGGGTGAAGTTTGTAAAATAATAATAATAATAGTAATAGTAATAATACATTGAAGAAAAGGAGAAATAAGTTCATTCATTTAATATTCAGTATACAGAAGACAAAATGCAAAGATATGGTATGTCATACAAAATCATTGCATCATTGGTTAAAAAACAAATAATTACATTATTGAGATAGTTTATCATTGAGAAATTATCTTGAAAGTGACTATACTGCAGCTTTGGAAGATTGGGCACTTGATTTCCAAGTTTGGTATTCATTCAAAGTTTATTACTTTTTGTACCAAGTACTATGCACATACATAGTACATCGAGGTGTTGTAGTTAAACCAAAAATTTGATACAACATTTCACTAGAAATACAAATTTTGAGGACCCCTGATTTAGGAAAAGGCCCAAGTGCATGCGTGTGTTCGTAGGTGAGTATGGGTGTGTGTGAACTCAAAAATGAAAAGTCTGTTAAATACCAAATTTGGTATATAAGTTTAGTATCTTCCAGGAGTGCATCATGAAGAGTTTCAGGAAAATCCTCCCACCCAAACCACCGTTAAAATGGAAATTTTGATAACATTTTGAATTTTTAAACAATAGCTCTAACAATTTTAATTAAAATACTATACGTTTAAGGTATTTTCATGAAAACTGAAACGTATATATTGAATAAAATTGTCTGGGAATAGCCTCTGAAGACCCCTTCATTCTGGATGACTTTTGTTTAACCGGTAATTCGTAAAAGCTAATTGTATATAAATGTAGATCTTGCTAAAGCACACTATATATGTTGTATACATTTATTTTTTATAGTTCACCATATACCTGTTTAGTTTGTGGTTGAGGGATTATCTTGAAAATATTTGTGTCACATCTTTTGAAGATTCTGCACTTGAATTCTAAGTTCGACGTTTATCTGAGACTTCCATTTTAAATTAGCCTGTTCATATGAATTCCTTTCAGTTTTTCTCAGAGTTCAGGGCACTTCTAAGCATATGTTTCGGAGAGCTGAATTTGACTTTGGTTATACATATATCATGTTAATCAAAGTCCTAAATGTCAATTTGTTGTAAAGTAACAAATTATGGAAAAAATTTCACTTATATATGCACGTGCACTCAAAAGCTAAATTATATACACCCAAAATCTAGTTTTCTTTTTTCTGGAACAACTTTTTATGATCAGTACAAATGATCCACCCAAAAATGTCATTTTATCAATTAGCTCCTAAAAAGTATTCCTAGAACGCCAACAGCAAAAAATACTGTTGTTCAAACTGAGACTTTCACTATCGTTGTCTTGAATAATGATACTATTTTCCGGACTTGTAGGCCGTTGTCCGCAGTTCCCAAATGAGACCCAATGGACTACGGCCTACAGGCCCGAAAAGTAATTCCATTATTCAAAAAACACTTTGATTGTAGTTCCAATCATATTGTAACCAAATCTCTTTATTTGTCAAATTCCTAAATTACAAATTTACTTTATTTCAATGCTGTGACACAGTTTTATCCCTCGTCGCATAGAGAGTTGACAACCACTCTTTGTAATTAAAGTGTACTCTCTGAATATGCTTTCGAAAACTGAATGTGTCTGACGGCTCCATATATATATATATATACCTCTCAATATATAGCAGAAACTTCCAAAATCAGGGGTCATTATTGCATGTGTACATTACACATTGGTGTGCCATTGCAGGGCTTTAATTGCTTCACACATGTTGAATTCATGCATACCTGCGACGATGCATGCGGCTACGTAAAGGAAGCTGACTGTGGCACATGCAAGTATTTGATGGCAAGGTATAAGCCCTTGCACATGGGCGCAAAGTCGCAATATGACATTTGTTATCAAACTTTAAAATTACTACATTTAGCTAAATAAAACATGTTCATTTAAAGTTTAAACAAGTGTGATTTGGTTTCCGTTTCTTTGATTATATACTGAAGATTTTTCTGGAAATTCACAAATACTTGTCTTGGAAATACAACTAGCAAAAGTTATTTTATTCCACTCACAAATTTCTTTAGTAACTAGGCATGCAATATATTCCTGGTTGACATGATCTTCCTAAAACAGTTTTTCTGAAAACCCTTTTCCGAAGAAATTGATGAACAGAGACAGGCGGTGTTCCAACTTGTCTCTATATCTCAACCTGTATTTGTATGTGCCTTAAAGATAGAAGCATAGTACTCGGGAATGTTTTTACTGTACCCAGTGAGATCTTTCTGTAGTTTAAAGCATGACATCGAAACAACTTCTAATCAATATAATGGAAAATACATAACAATTTACAAAACTATAACACCCTTATTATGTGACTGGGGGTAATCCTACACAATAATATTCATTCTCTGTCAATTGTAAACTTTTCAATATAACTCTAACTGCAATTCTGTGCATGTCTTTTTGTAGATGAATTAGTCGATTTATGCGAGCACAAATTCTGTGGAAATCAAGCTCTAAGAGCAAATTGTTTGTAAATGTTTCAGTAATCTAGAAGAGACCAAACAACTCTTTGCAAAGCACATGCCCACGCATGTGCTGCACCTAGCAGCAGCTGGAGATCCTTATGACAGTACGAAAAATAATTTGGAAATAATGGTGAGTAAAGCATGTTTCTTAGAAACACCATTTTATTTATATAAATGCCACTGTAGTTACAGTGAGATTTTGCTATGCATGAAATAATGTTACCTCTGTAATCTGACAGTTGCTTTTCTACCATATGTGTGCCAGCTACACCACATACAAAACATGCAGTATTGAGGTATGTCAATCATTCTACAGCCGAGTACACTAAGATAAAAGTTTGGGAGAGTTATCTACAATGAATAACTATTAAGAGACTAAAATTGTGCTTTGATATAAAGTAATGAAGTAATTAGAAATATCATTCCGTATAGTAAAACTTTTTCAACTCATAGTATCAAAACATGTGGTGTACAAGTCACCAGTAAACTTTCAGATGTGCTCAATTTTCGCTGTGTCAGAATAAGTGTATATCCAATTATTTTAATATCTTTATAATTGTGACCATGTGTGCAGTATTATATTACACCTAATAGATCAAAGCTTTAGAGATTATTTTCACTGTTTTCATTTTACTTGTGCTTCTATTATTTCAAAACATGCCCAAGCCAATTCTTTTAATATCATTGCAAAACTTTCAGGACAACCGCAATTGTGATTCCTTATTCAAGTCTATTACAACATTTGAGCTGTACTTTCGTTTTAACTTCCAACTTATTAGACAAACTTTGCATTTTAAAAGTTTATTTTTTTTAAATACTTCTTATAATTCTCGCATTTTAAACACATACTCATTATTTTAGGAACCCTATAAAATAATTGAGAGACTGAAAGCTATAGTTCCATTAGTATTATTCCTGGGATCAGACAAGGCCAATCAATCAGGAACTGCAGCATACATTTTAAAGTCTAAAATAATTACCATAATATCTGTCATTCAGTATAGTATAATAAAGGAGTAGTATTGGAAAATTATGATAGTACACAATTGCGAAGTTTACAGTTCGCTAATTATGCCTAAAGTTTATAATACAGGGCCACAGCCCAATGATATAATACTTCTTCAGCAAACAAAACGTTATCATGTGGCCGTCTGTACTGTGCCAACATTACTTATTAACTTGAGCAAAGAGTGCGGAAAGGGCTTAAAAGTTGACTGGCTATTTCTAAGTTAACCCTGGTTGTCATGACAACAGAACCACAGCCACACGTAAAAGACTAATTGTCATGAAAACTGAACCATCTGTCACAAGCAAAAACACTGGTTGTCATGAAAACAGACCAATATGCCACACATAAAAACAATGATTGTCATGAAAACAGACCCATATGCCACACATAAAAACACTGGTTGTCATGAAAATAGAGCATATGCCACACGTAAAAACACTGGTTGTCATGAAAACAGAGCATATGCCACACGTAAAAACACTAGTTGTCATGAAAACAGACCCGTATGCCACACATAAAAACACTGGTTGTCATGAAAACAGAGCATATGCCACACGTAAAAACACTAGTTGTCATGAAAACAGACACATATGCCACACATAAAAACACTGGTTGTCATGAAAACAGACACATATGCCACACGTAAAACACTGGTTGTCATGAAAACACACCCATATGCCACACGTAAAAACACTGGTTGTCATTAAAACAGACCCATATGCCACACATAAAAACACTGGTTATCATGAAAACAGACCCATATGCCACACATAAAAAACACTGGTTGTCATAAAAAGAGAGCATATGCCACACATAAAAACACTGGTTGTCATGAAAACAGAACCACAGCCACACGTAAAAGACTAATTGTCATGAAAACTGAACCATCTGTCACAAGCAAAAACACTGGTTGTCATGAAAACAGACCAATATGCCACACATAAAAACAATGATTGTCATGAAAACAGACCCATATGCCACACATAAAAACACTGGTTGTCATGAAAACAGACCCGTACGCCACACATAAAAACACTGGTTGTCATTAAAACAGACCCATATGCCACACATAAAAACACTGGTTGTCATGAAAACAGACCCATATGCCACACATAAAAACACTGGCTGTCATGAAAAGAGAGCATTTGCCACACATAAAAACACTGGTTGTCATGAAAACAGACACATATGCCACACATAAAAACACTGGTTGTCATGAAAACAGAGCATATGCCACACGTAAAACACTGGTTGTCATGAAAACACACCCATATGCCACACGTAAAAACACTGGTTGTCATTAAAACAGACCCATATGCCACACATAAAAACACTGGTTATCATGAAAACAGACCCATATGCCACACATAAAAAACACTGGTTGTCATAAAAAGAGAGCATATGCCACACATAAAAACACTGATTGTCATGAAAACAGACACATATGCCACACATAAAAACACTGGTTGTCATGAAAACAGAGCATATGCCACACGTAAAACACTGGTTGTCATGAAAACACACCCATATGCCACACGTAAAAACACGGAGTGTCATGACAACAGACCCGTATGTCACACTTGAAAACACTGGTTGTCATGAAACCAGACCCATATGGCATACATGAAAACACTGGTTGTCATGAAAACATACCCATATGCCACGTATAAAAGCACTGGTTGTCATGAAACCAGACCCATATGCCATACATGAAAACACTGGTTGTCATGAAAACAGACCCATATGCCACACATGAAAACACTGGTTGTCATGAAAACATACCCATATGCCATACATAAAAACACTGGTTGTCATGAAAACAGACACATATGCCACACATAAAAACACTGGTTGTCATGAAAACAGAGCATATGCCACACGTAAAAACACTGGTTGTCATGAAAACAGACCCTAATGCCACACGTAGAAGCACTGGCTATCATGACAACAGAACCATATGCCACACATAGAAACACTGGCTGTCATGACAACAGAACCATGTGCCACACATAAAAACACTGATTGTCTTGACAACAGAACCATATACCAGACACAAAACACTGGTTTTCATGAAAACAGACCCATATGCCACACATAAAAGCACTGGTTGTCATGACAACAGAACCATATGCCACACATAAAAACACTGGTTGTCGTGAAAACAGAGCATATGCCACACATAAAAACACTGGTTGTCGTGAAAACAGACCCATATGCCACACATAAAACACTGGTTGTCATGAAAACAGACCCATATGCCACACATAAAAACACTGGTTGTCATGACAACAGAACCATATGCTACACATAAAAACACTGGTTGTCGTGAAAACAGACCCATATGTCACACAAAAAACACTGGTTATTATGACCAGTTCATCACGTACATAATAGACCCATATACTACACGCGAAATGGATGCCAGGCTAGCTGTCACAATTTACAAATAACATGAACTCAGTATAGTTTGTTTTGCAGGGGTCCAAGAATTTTGACATCGTAAGTGGGAAAGCATACTAAAACAAAATTGAATATATGAATTACGTTGTAATGATATGAATGTCTTACCTCACAGTTGAACATAAAATAGATTATGATAAAGGTTTATTGGGCAATATAAGTAAGGGATATATATCACAGGTGTTAATTATGGGAGATTTTATTGCAATGGCTAACAAGGAACAGGCTGATAGAGTTAATTGATTTTGAATATTATGAAAAAATGTGGTACCCCAAAGAAAGTTAAAATTAAATCTTTAGGAGGGGGCGCAATTGGTGCTTTTATAAAGAAGGAAAGCACATTTATGCTATCAGAGGAAAAGTGGCTAGGAAGTGAAATGCTTTTATGGTTAAAAGAAAGTGAAGTTACTCAAGAAAGTAAATTGCGTATAGAGGTAGAATGCAATCTGCCAGGGTCATCCGACTTTTATAATCCTAATATATTTCAAACCAAAAGAAACTACGTGAAAGAATTAGAAAATAATTAATTAAATGTTTAGTTTGTGATTGTAGGACATTTTTATATTAGAGTAGTAGAGGAACGGATTCCGTTGACCAATTTGGAAGGAGATAGGCATAATTTTTTACAGTGAGAAAGTGAAGAAAGTGAGATTAGCAGGAACTGATGTTTTCATTTGTTACAATGTTTGATATGTCTCAAGTGTTTTTTAATCTAGTTTCTAGATTTTTTTTGTCTATATAAATGTTGTAACAATCTGAGCAGTTGATTTGATGAACTCCCGCTCTCTCGTTCGGAGGTCTCGGATCTTTCAAATTGTTGCCTGAAAACTAACCACAACAACACACGGAACATAACACTCCTAAAACTTGCAAAATATGTAATAGGGTTAGACATTTGGGATAGTATGCTAACTATAAAACACAAACACCATTTAATGAATCTTGAATCGCCGCCGCTGAATGTGCTATGGAGGTACATCATATCATTACTAGATGTCAACACAAACAGCCATCACATAACACACACAATCCAATCAGTCTCTCATGAGGGTGATAGCAAATGGCTCTTGAAGCTCGTGAATCACCGTTAGCGATGTATGTATTTCCATTCTGACAATATATTCTCCTTAAAAAGTAACTCCATATTAACTTTTTTAAATGTTACATGTGGAAGTAGCTATGTTCATTCTTATTTCATTTTGCTGTCCTTCACGGAATTACTCCAAAAGTGCTAAGTCTCGGAATTGGTTAAATGCACCCTAGTCACATGTATTTCCTTCCTTCCTTCCTTCCTTCTTTCTTTCTTACTTTCATAAATGTTAATGCTAGTATATGGTAGCTCAAAGAATTTGATCCTGAAATATTTCTTTATTTTGAACTGACTGTTTTAGCGCAAGAACCTGCGCATTAACGACAATGTACTCCAAACTAGCTTGACGACTGGTGTCCTCAAAGTGGTCTCTTGTTTGTCGCCTTGCACATTTCCAAATTCAACAGGGATGATGCTTCATGAGGGTCTGGTAAGTACTAAAATCAACAATATAGTTGCAGAGAAACTATAATAGGGATTTAAAATAAGAACTGAAGCTTTCCTGGCGACGTATTAATTCAAAATCTTCTCGGGCTTCTAGCCAGGTAAAAACTTTGCTTGACACCAACGTTTCGAAGAAGTGCATCTTCCTCGTCTTCAGGAGTTCACCCTGAAGACGAGGAAGATGCACTTCTTCGAAACGTTGGTGTCAAGCCAAGTTTTTACCTGGCTAGAAGCCCGAGAAGATTTTGAATTATAATAGGGATGTTTGAAAAAGGTGTAAAGGTTCTTTTTTTTTTTTGTGAATTTAAGTGTAAAACAGTTTTTTTTGTGTGTTTTTAAATAAATACATTTGAAGATTAGATTAATATACCTACGATTCTATTACAAATTAATCTTAAATAAAAAACTGCTGGTTGCAACACCTGTAAACATAAATTATATTTTACTTATTAAAGTTATTGGGCACGGTAATAAGCTATTCCTCACCGCTGAATACTTGCACATAACAGTACTAATATTGGCTATATTGCAGTTGCAATTCTAATAAAAACAGCTGATTTTGAGCTTTTCTACCGTGTCGAAATTTGCATATAAACAGTGTATATAGTAGAGCCTTCCAATAAATAAAACTAATTCGTTATTATTGTTGATTGAAAATAACACGTACATAATAAATTGCAATGAGCGTAGAATAAATAACCTTCATCGGACAATATAGAACAAAGTAATGTGAACTTGCTTGTTACAAGAAGAGGAATGAAACGGATATATGCATGGTATAACAAAATGCTTTAAAAGGCTGTATGCATTTCAAATACTATCATCATCCTTGGAAATATCATCATCGTCATTGCCATCATGTTTCACTCTCTTGCTAATAACAGTTCTGGTGCATAGACCAAGATCTACTGCAGTTCACTGTATGGTTTTATCAGCAGGAATAAAGAGATGCCCATTAAACTTCATGTACTCTTCCCATTCAAAGAATTATCATGTACTACTCAATAATTGCAATGCTTGACTACTAAGTGGCACACATTTGGTGATCAGGATTGTTAATCTTGTATAAATAATATTAACTAAGTGCTTATAAATACATCATATATATAATTAGCTAAGTGAATATGTAATATAAATATACGCATATAAACACCAGCAACAACGAAAAATATAAATACTTATGAATATAGCATTCAGAGAACCGTAAAATGTGTAAAGAATTCACAAACTGAAACCGCAGTTGCATATAGTCAGATCTGGCCACAGAACCGCTTAATGTTCCGTTTGTGGTTTATGCCTAACTTACCAAGTTGCCTGATTTATTGATTTATCTATCCTATGGTCCAACTACATAGGATATATCGCAAGTTCAGCAATATACTGAACGCTTGTGTAATAATGGTTATTTGAAAATGAATTTCTTACAACCTTTATATACCTAAATTACTTAATAATTACTTTTCTTACTACAAACATATGTTTACAATATTAACTCCCTTTCTACAAAAAAGTTTCTAATCCAAAACTATTTTTACAATTTTTGCAATTAATTTTTTATTTATTTTTCATCCATGTAAACATTTCTTAATTAAATGTCCCACACTTAAATTCCTCCAGATTCTTAAACGCATTTACCATTAAGTACATCTTCACTGCTTTTATGGTTAAATCAGTATTTTTAACGGTTTTATTTCTTCAGGAAGTTTATTATAGTGTTGTTTTCCCATATTTTAGATAATATCTGCTTAATATGCCACTAATTACAGATCTAAAATAATCATAATAGTTTCTTAAATTGTGTATATTCCATAAGTTTTCATTAATTTTCTTATGAAACATGGAAACATTATATGCAAGGAACAATCAGTGTAGCAAATTGTTTAAACATGAATCTGCGTGTGTGTCTACTATTTGCATTACCTATTGTACTAATTGATTTCTATTGGAATTTAAAAAAAAAAGTTCAGCTTCAGTTCAAAAAGACTGCCGGGTAAAGCTCTTCATCGGTTTCAACAAGTTTACAAAGCTGTCAAGTACAAAGATTCAGCGATGGAGGTACAAGTAGCTATAATATCACTCAAGAACATTAAGTAGATTTGCTCAAGTTTGAGTATGCACATTGAAGACATAAACTCTGACTGTATCCACATACTGCATTCATACATACAGTTCTAATTAAATGTATAAGCTTGGTTACAAAATCTATGGGAAATTATCATAAATGACAGAAACTTCCTCAGGATGAATGGTTAGTTCAATGTGTGATAGGAGGCAATGCTGTAATCGTTGCTGTTGCAACGAAGGTAAACAAATAGGAAAATGTTCATCACTGCCATGTAGTATTTTATTTCACTGTTATGAAAGGAGAATAACTCATTAGAAATTAGGTTAGGATCTCTCTCATACAAACATATACTCCAATGAGGTTACTTTCACACTTGGCATATCTGCGGTTTTACCTTATGAGCGTTATTATATCAAGAACATTTCATACTTTTTTAGTTTTCGTAAGGTTTCATGTTTCTGTGCTTTCTGGAAAGCAATTGAGCCCGCCTGTTCGGAATCGGGATGGGTGAGTCTGGGGAATAAATTATGTCTACTTTCACGTACCTTCACCCCACTTTCATCCCTCTGCTGGTCTCTGGAGCATGAGATCTCGAACGTCGTACTTCTCAGGGCGCGGTGCACATCCCGTTCACGTAAGCTGTAAGTTTATTTTGGGATTTGGGTTTTTCACATACAGACACCGTGAACACTTACAATTTCCAGTAATCGCTGTTTATTTTTTTCCTTATTGAAACCGGCAGTCCGTTACCAGGGCAGAGCCACACTTTTAAGATCTATGTTTCTGGGCGAAACTCCGCGAATATAAAACTACTAGTTTCCATTTAGAAATGTTGTTACAGTAGCGTGATGAACGTGTTTTAAAACTGTACTAACTTTTGTAAGCGACAACTGCACTGTCCTACCTCTGCACTGTTCTGCCGAGTACTGCCCGTGACATCCCAACAATATCCAGGTATGCAGGTAAAACCCTGTTATTAACAGTCGATCACACCTGCACCTGGCGAGGCGTAAAAATTGTTGGTCTGGCCATTTCCTGACCTTTGCAGAACTCCTTATTTACTGCATTTCCATCTTTTTGTTCCACAGCACACTTGCCGAAATATAACTTTTAGTTTTCCCCTCTAACCCTATAATCATGCGTTTCACTTAAATAATAGTATTTAATATCATTAATTGAATTATATTAATTATTATCTTTGATTATTAGTTCTAGTTAGTAACATGTTTTTCTGATTGATAAAAACGGGTTCACAATGCAAACAGGACTTTGTTTGAAGTAACCACGAAGTATTGAAATGAATTGAATTTGATATTTTTCTGCAATGTCTAACCATAAAGATTCATCTCTATCCAAATCAATTAATATTTTAGTACACGTTGTAAAGGAAAAGAGCCATCTTATAACAAATTTTCTGCTGATCTTCTTTAAAAATTGCATTTTTCATGCTTTGCCTAAAAGTTGGATTCTCTTCCGCTTGGTTTTGTTGTTCTTGTTATATATAATCATTTGTAACATTTTCAACTTTGTCTATTTGCCAATCTCTACTTTTGGGAAAGCTAAAAGTCTTCTTTCTAAATCATAATTCCACCATTTAGCTGAAAGTAATCATTTCGGCTGAATTTTGGTAATTGTTATTTTGGCATCAACAGCTGTGTGAAATTGAACTTCTAATTTTCAAGCTAAATATTTCTGGGGTTTGAATGGCAGAATATTACACGTGAAAGCTTGATTTCAGATTATTTCTGGGAAGGGGGATCACAAACGATAACTTTCTTCAAGATGAAATTGCAGGATTCTGTGGTACATGGGATGTAATTGTATATGATAATGCTGCATTACGCACGTTGGCAAATATGATTTTTTTACCTATACTGGCATTATAATGCAGTATTTCATTGTTATAAAATAAAAGAACTGAGGTTAACGATCACTTTACACATTTCTTTCGCAAGCATTAACTCCTACGTCAATATTTTCACATTTGGCATATCTATAGTTTCACTTTACTGCGTGAAATAATATATCCATTTTAGGTTACCGAGTTCCCACAGTATACTTCATTTGTCTGAGATTTCAGATCAATAATCAGCAAAATGCATCAATTTTTTTAGCCAGTAATAGAAATAATGCTAGTGCTAACAACAGGGTATCAACTTTGGTTATCATTGACCATAATTGTCTTCTTATCGGTAAAATGATGGTGTTACATTACAGAATACCAAATACCAGGATGCAGCTGGTTAGTGGCTTTAACAAATGTTTAAAGTTTAACCAGAAGGTACAGAATAGATTTTAATGTCTTCAGTAATTATTAGCAAAGCTGGCTATTTATGAGTGATTCATATGTTCCAAGTATTTGAAGCAATCAGGAATGGTTTGGTGGGAGCTTCAATGTCTAATGTTCCCGCAGTAAGAATTGCTATATGGTGACCCATTTATCTATAGGTTCATCTGCAATTAACTATTCATATGCAGAAATCTTCCATTTTGTCTTTATCTTTTCCGTTGTTTCTTGATAGCATACACCAAGGTAGCTCTTAAATAGCATATTCTTATCTGGTCACTGGCATGTCTTAGAGTAATTGGAGATTGTATTACAGCATATCTGCACCTGTTGTCACAATATACGAGGGACGTTTTTTTCAACCTCCGATAGGCTATAAGTAAAAGCCAAGTTCATAGAAAACAATTATTTTATTACTGAGAACCACAGCAGTTAAAGGGCGTCCATAAATAAAACGACATTTCATTTCACCGTAAAGATTGAAACATTTATCGTACCTGTGCACAAGCTTTGCAATACCCGCTTCAAAAAAAGCTGCCGCCAATGATTTCAAATGAGCATTAATGTTGTTTTGAAGATCTTCGTACTTTACGATGTTTGCGAAGAACCATTCAAAGCAAAAGAAGAGGTATGCTGACTTCAGGAATTGTGTTGATCCATGACAACGCTCATCCGCACACTGCTGGCACAACCCATCGGCTCCTTGAACAAATTCAATGGGACATTTTCGATCATCCGTCGTATAGTTTTGACCTGGCAGCCAGCGACTTTCACCTTTTCCCTGACCTGAAGACGTGGCTAGGAATGCAACCCTTTCAAACCAACGAAGATCTTCAAAACAACGTCAATGCTCATTTGAAACCATTAATGGCAACATTTTTTGAAGTGGGTAATGCAAAACTTGTGCACAGGTACCATAAATGTCTCAATCTTTTCGGTGATTACGTTGAAAAGTAACCATAAGTGTACAAAACTTTTAGTAATAAAATAATTGCTTTTTTACTTATAGTCTGTCGGAGGTTGAAAAAAATAACGGGCTTCGTACATGTCTGTAAAACAACAAGTTTAAGGTAGTAGGCACATGTTGCATTTGCATCAATAAAACTTGCTTTCTTAACAAATAACATGGATTATTTTTGTAAACTGCACTTTATATATGTAGTTCCACTTGCTTCTTTATGGTACATCTTATTTCCTTAAGACATTATAATTTTACCCCCTGCCATAAACCCTGCATCTATTGCAACATATGCTTGTAATTTTTTCAGCTTCTTTATGGTACATCTTATTTCCTTACCACATTATAATTTTACCCCCTGCCATAAACCCTGCATCTATTGCAACATATGCTTGTAATTTTTTCAGCTTCTTTATGGTACATCTTATTTCCTTAAGACATTATAATTTTACCCCCTACCATAAACCCTGCATCTATTGCAACATATGCTTATAATTTTTTCAGCTTCTTTATGGTACATCTTATTTCCTTACCACATTATAATTTTACCCCCTGCCATAAGCCCTGCATATGCTTGTAATGTTTTCAGTGAGAGAAGAATATTAGTGCCATAATAGAATCACTTCCACTTGTAAAGCTTTCCTGGTAATGATGAGTTAACGGAGAAAGCTCAATAGAATTTTTTTTTAATAACGCTTATAATCTTGATGGTTTAAGGTATATTTTGTTCAATATTTTATCAAGGATATGTTTAAAATGGCATACCATTACCACAACGCCACTACTATTTAAACTTAGCTTCGTTACGTTGCTGATATATTGAGCAAATCGTTAAACCGTTGCAACTATACAACATCAATACTTATTACATAATCCGAGCTTCTTAATCATTTAGGCGCCAAGTACCAATGCAAGCCGATGCATTAATATGTGCTTAAATTGCCAAGACCTGATAGATTTGCAGAGGTAGGGTTTATGTTAAAATAATAATTTACAATTCCTGCAACAGATACCGTAATTGCACACCTCCAGCTGATCTATGTTATTCAAACTGTGCATTGGTAGCATTTTTCCTATTTATTTAATTATTGTTTACTTTATCATGTGCAATGAACGTAGTAGGTAGAGAAGATAATGCATTTCACCCAAAAACTTTATACCAAGATTTCAGCAGCAATACGTGTTTTGAGAACCCCTGAATAAACCCCTTTGCGTAAACCTTAAGAGATAGAAAAATCCTAGTATTCAAAACATGTAGATCTCGTTAAAATACAAAATTTATGTGAACAACATTTTCTTTTGTGCAGTTAACCATTTATGAGGTATTCATTTTTTTCATTAAAATGTACAATACTTCTACTTTTCTCAAGTGGGAAGTGGTTATTCACATATTTTCATTCAAAGGGAGTGGAATTGCAAGTCCATCATATAATGATCAGCTCTCAAAGTATTTTGCTTTTACTTTAGCCAATTGCGTTCCCTTATTTTCTCTGTATATAACTATAAGAAAATATTTGATAAGACTAGGTCTGCTTTGAGGTAAAGGGAAGAATAAGCTTATGTAAGAATAATTTGTTGCAGAATAGGTAGAAAAAGACATGTGGATGTAGCATCACAGAACACATATGGTACTCTTTTGTGTCAGGCCCATTTTTTTGTGTGTTTACAGTGATTTCTTGTGGATTTGCTTATTGTACATCAAATAACGGCATACTAATATAAGAGGTCAATGGCCGAGGAAGAAACTTGAGAAAGCATTCCTAGAAAGTAGTAGTGTTTTTTTTTTTTTTTTTTTTTTTTTTGCCTTCTTATACTACTTATGGTACCGCAGGCGGTGATACTTGTGATACATGGAAATGGAGCACCGGTGGAATGCAATGGCAGGGAAGCCGGAAAACCCGGAGCAAATCCGCCCCTGCTCCGCTTTGTCCACCACAAATCCCAAATCCGGTCACCTGGGAGCGAACCCGGGCCGATTAGGTGAGAGGCGAGTGGTCTAACCACTCGGCCATGGTGCGGCCTAAGTAGCAGTTATAAGTACATTCCCATTAGTGGTGTCAATAACAGTAAAAATTCCAAATTAATAATTTATTTTTAATATATGAGGACTCGAGTAACATCCTTAAAGGTATCTGGAAATGTGAAACCATATAGCAAGAGGCAATGCAAAAAGTCGCAACTGAGTATCTTCAAAACTGAGAGTATAAACCACCATTTAAAGCCTTACATATTTCAATACAAAATTGTGCAAAATATGAAATATGTGCTGAAATATGTAAAGATTTGGCAAGTGAAACTTGATTATAGCAATACCCATGGTTCAAAACGTAGACATTTGCTAGCTACTATTTCTGATGGACTCTGAAAAAATCAGGAAATTAAATTGGTCATTGCAGAGAGGTCTCGAGTCTCTAAATTCAAATGTTACAGAAGAAGTGAACAGTTATATGGAACCAAATCAAATTTCTAATGTTTTCTTTATTCAATGCTGCAGTGGGACTATACCAGGTATGGAAAACTAACAAAAACTTTTACTTTTGACGGTTTGCCTTTTCAAAATGTAGCTTTAATTTATAGACTTATGCTGTATCTGCAATGAATGTATGATTAATAAAACTAATCACATTCATGTGCCATACAGCGCTTTTATTTAGCATTTTTGAAAACAGGTAGGTATTGTCTTTAACCTTTTCGCGGATATGGACGTCATATGACGTCAATTTTATAATGCAGGAGAACAGATATGGACGTCACAATGACGTCCTGGGCATGCATGCATTTAATGTTTATTTAACCCTAATAATTTTAATCTTTATCTTTTATAATAAATTTAAATAAATTCAAAAATAAATAAAGTCTTACCTTTAAAGGTTCATTTTTGAATAGTACATCTGAAAACATGGATGGACATATGAGGGCACATCTCCACATTCACGGCATATCATGTTAATCTCTTTATGGACTCCTTTTTTACGACACACCAAACACCTTCGTAATGGACGCGATTTTTTTGCTGTCGATGGTATCCTTTTAGGAAAGTGTTTTCCTTCAAGTCTGAGAGGTGCAGGGGTTGTAGATTTCTTACCCCTTGTTTGAAGAGACCTCTGAATTCTATAGTGCTCAATTAGGCTACGAGCTATTGATATGCGGAAGTCCAAGTAGATTATCGTCTTGCGTGGGTTTGTTGTTCTCCAAATTACTAAACAATTGTATATGGTGATATCCAGCTGGTGCAAAAATACCTTTTTATATCATTTAACTGTTTTTCATAAAGAAGGATATGATTGCAATACCTGATCTACTAGATCCACACCACCCATATGCATATTGTATTCCTGGATAACATCAGGCTTGAAAGTTGACATTTTGGTGTGGGAATCTATTTTTTCAGTGTCAATCATAAAAATCTTAGGGCTGCAATTGGTCAATGCCGTAACACCCTCCTATCTTGCCAAGTAATGTAGGTCTAGTGTGGGAGCTGGCACACCTGCATTTATCCTCTCCTTAGTGTTTTTCTATTCACATTCTTCGGCAAACCAATACGATTTGAAAGTACTGTTCCAATTGCATTTGTTTTCCTTTTGTATAAGGCCATGTATTATTTAGGTGAGCTGTACCAATTATCTAAATATACAGTCCTACCCTGGTCAAGTATAGGTTCCATCAGGTGCATTATTATGGAGCCAGATAACCTCCAGTATTATCAGTTCCTTGACCAGTGTAAGTGCAGCTATTGTAAAGATATCCCGTTTTACTTTCACAAAGATCAAAACTCTTTATGCCAAATCTGGCCCTCTTTGTTTTGATGTATTGCTTCCAGCCTAAGCGGCCCTTCCAAATTATCAGGCTTTCATCTGCAGTGACCTTATCACCAGGCACGTAATTTTCTTTGAATTTTGAAATAATATATTCCAAAACTGACCTAATTTTGTGTGCTTTATCGTTTACATTTTCTGGGCCGGTGAAATGAAGGAACCGCAAAATGGAAGTAAACCTGTTATTTGACATGCATTTCCCAAAACATGGAGTAGCTATCATGTCATCTGTAGGCCAGTGCATGTCTAAAGTTGGTTTACGAATAACACCCATGAGCGTAATTAGACAAATTAGCTTGTAAATCTCATTCAGTGTTACTTCTGTCCACTTCTGAATTCTACTCTTAGGCCCTAAATTGCCTTTAGATCTCAGGTCTTCCTTCTTACTCGCATATGAATTTGTTTCTGTAACAATGAGAGGCACTAAGTCAGCAGAAATTTTTTTGTGAAAATGTCAATTGGTTGGCTGTCAGAAATCAGCTGAGCTTGGGGTTGTGCACCAGACGCTGTGCTCGTGAAGATATGTCTAGTTGTTTTGGAGTCATTTTGACTACCCCACAATGTTGCTTCTTCACGAACACCTGAAGGAAGAGAGTCACTTTCTTTCTCACTGCTACCTATATCCTCGACGCCCCTCTCAAAATCTGAAAACTCGCCGTCAATATCAAAGTCATGCCATATAGCAAAAAGTCCTCCGCATTTTCTGAAGTTATTTCTGAAGCCCGTACACTGCCTACACAAGCTAATTTGTTAGCTATATTGCTAGTTGAAGCCATGGTTAGAACTGAGATATAACATTTTCAAATGTGCTTTTTTGATAGCTAAAACAACAAACTGTGAATCCCGTAGCTACATGGCTCTACCATAAATCCCCACTGTGTATTTATTCTAAGGCGTAAATAGAAACGCTGACAGAGAGATTTGATTTGTTTGCAGCCTGGGTGTTCCTCACAAACACACACACGTAATATCGTCGTAGCAATAAACAGAATGATAAAACCTTGAAACCGAGAACATTGTGCTTAGCTAGCTCCTGGGACAATAACTAGGTGATATGCTCACCAAGAGTTTATCCACTAGCTCTTCAATCACCAGGGCGAATTCCTGCAACGTCTTCCCAGGCTGTTACAGCCTTCATTTAATCCAGCTGTCATAGACTGCAGCTAAGAGATAGTTCCCAAAAAGGATTTCAACGGCCTTCCAAATGTCTCCAGACATTTTCGATGCCAGGATATCAGTCACAGCTTCTTCCGCATGCTCTTGGAAGTTTTCTGTCAGTTTGTGTGTCTTCCTCCTCTGCTGACCATTTGTTGTGGGTGGTGATGGTGACAAACTGTTGGCAGAAGACTTCTAAAGTTGATGTTCCACCGTAATTGAGTAGCTTGACACGTGCAGTTATTGTTTCGTGTACTGGTATCTTGACCTTCAACGGTTTAAGCCTCTTGTCAAGCATCTTTTGCACTTTTGCATTTAGTCCCTTGGTGCTACTGTCGGCTCTACCTTCCAGGGCATTAATGCTTTCCCCGAGGGCCTCCAGGGCGTAAAGGTGTTGGTCCTGGTCTTTAAACGTTCTATCAAGCTCTTCCACCTTTCCATCAAATTCTTTCACATACTTCTTCAAGCCAGACAGTTGTTTGCTAATTTTGTTTAATAATTCTATCTTCAGCTTCTCCACCACATATTCAGTGTCTTTACTTCATCTGTCATCTTCTTCGTGTTAGATTCCATTTCTTCTCGATGTTCATTTCTTCTATCTTTCCCATGCCTAATTCTAGCTTTCTGCCCAAATGTTCAGTGTGGATTTTATGTCCTGGATTGCGGCCAGTTAGGTTTTCATCGTTTTTTCCATCTTGGTGTTAAATTCTTGCTCTGACACTAATGCAACACAACTGCTCTTTATTACTCAAACACGCAGCTGCATAGTTCTTCCAATTGGCTACAACCAGTAATCTGTTTACAAATAAACGGCTTTATTGGATGATTTCAGAACATGTTAACCATACAGTTGCCTTTTGATGTTCACGGCGTCAGCAGCTACAACCCGTACGCTCCGAATTGCCTTCGAAACTGAATCGCTGGTTTTCATTCTTTCCTTTTCATACCGGTCGATAACGTCAACAAAACATTCAGAAGTAGTACACATACACATGCAAATTTCCACAGGTGTCACAAACTCATGCACAGCTGAGACCATCACATTTTCGACGCAAAGTGCTCAGCGACTTCATACGTATTCCTTCCTACATGCATAATAATGCAGTAGTTAATAACAGAAGCTACCTGTGCAAGGAAACAATCAGATATGAATTTCGAAACAAGCTCTGATACACCTGCGGCGATTATGGCCAACAGGGCCATTCTTTTATGAACACTAGAAAGAGGCACAACCAGTAAAATGAAACAAAATCTTATCTTCAGCATTACAACTATATTAATGGTCTCTTTCTGTCATTATAAAATCTCTGATTAAAACTGGATTTGTTGTGGAACAGCACACTTTCTCCTTTGATTTTGTCCTCCATTTAGCTCGCACTGATAGGTACTTTATCCAATGGATATGGAGAGTTTGTAGGAAGGGTAAGCCTCCTTTTTTAGATTATGTAAAAAGTGAAAATGCTGCATACTTAGGCCGTCGGTGAAATTAGCAATTACTTGTAACAGTGTATTCAATGGTGTATTTATGTTGTCTGCTTTTAGTAACCTGCAAATGTGCAAATCCAGTATAAAATTCATGTTCGTAAAAAAGCTTACTCGTGACCTTTCTGAAATAACTGACTCAATTGCTAGATCACCTAGTTGCAGGTATAAGATACATTTGCAAAGCACTGCATATCACATTTCTTGAATTGTTGGATCAGATAATCAGAATTATTGAAACAAAGTTGTTGATACAACAAATGGCAGATGATGCTTTAGGCCAAATGTTGCCAAATGCTGCCAAACACAAAAACTGGCTTTGTTGGCAATGTAAGATCATGTAACTCTGTCAGAAGCATACAACACAGGTCAATTAGAAAAAATGTTGGAATGTTAACTTCCGTTGAAATATAGTTGAGAGTTCAAGCCTTCAAGTGTGTGTATATTATTTCAAAACTAAGAACATTTTGGAAGTACTGCTTTTTTCAGATTAAATTACTTCCATTAGTGTATAATCTGCTTAATATGCAAAGATAATAGAAGCAAATATATAAAATAGATAGTTTTTATTGTTTATCAGCAATGACAAGTTTCTTGGGTGATAATAGTCGTTTTTCTTTTTCCTGTATTCAAAACAGAAGAACTGTGAAGTTATAGTAAACCGGTTTTATTTTCAGATGCACGGATTACTGCCGATGTATCCCAACCTTAACTACAGCTATCCAAAAAGGATAATGGATGTTGCAAATCATGCTTATAATCAGGAGCATGGTCGTATGTTTACTTCTGTTATTCCAGTCCCTACTTTCGGCCCAAATGACGACTACAGGCTGGATTCCAAGCGTGCAATACCAACATTTATACGTCAGCTGTATGATGCGATAGAGAGCGGTAAGTAAGGTTTTACATTTTCACATGATATGAAACTGAAAGCTAAAACACTAAGGTAAGTTTTAAAGGAAGGCAAATCTATGAATTGAACCAGAACATATAATTATGGAGTAAGAACAGTTATTTATTACCAAAGATCATAACTTTGGTGGAATTCCTTCTTATATGTGTTAAATTTATATTTAATTTGAAAGTAAATCTATGATTCACACCCTTTTTATTTAAATGCTGTCTTTTTTAAGCAAATGCACATTTGTCAAAATGCACAGCTCTTTTGTCCTTTTATTGCTATTTATAAGTTATTATTAAAACAACAATGTATGTTGCCACAAAAGAGGTAACAATAGGAAAGGGTTTTTAACAGAGCTTGTAGATACCTGACTTCCTATCAGATCATACGTTTAGAAGCAGCAATGAATGTCCCAGATAAAACTTGTTTCATGATATCTCTAAATGTATCTTTCTGTAATTTCTCTTTGCAACGTTGTTGTGCAATGCAGGTAGCTAGTAATTAGCCAAAATCCAGAGTTCCTTTATTCAGTAAATTGCAAACGTACATTTATACTTTCATAACCAATGTATTTTATATTGACAGTGTAATTACCAATACTGCACCCCATCCATGACGTCTGCAGTGGACCGAGATGGGGGACGCAGCGGCCGGGCGGTAGGCCAAGGTTCCCCGTGAGCTGTCGTGCCATGGAGTTAGTGTAATTACTTATGTGTAACATGTGAGTCATTGAACCTCAAAAAGAAATATTTCGTTTCACATATCATTACCACCAAATTAAAAATGCAATTTTCAAGGTAAACATCTTCAAGACCAAGAAACATTTTCATTCTTTTGTCATGAGTGATTATCATTTTCTTAAAACTTTAGAGTTACTTGGAAACTATAATATAACACAGTGTTAACATAAATATCCTGTTTGTTTGATTGGATAGCGCTTATTGATTAAATAACTAGATACAATACAATGTTTTACTATGTTTTCATTTATTACCTATTTTATCTGTTTATAACGCATTTTACCTAGCTATGTCAATTATTTAAAATGCACAACTTCTGATCTCTGCTTCTTACCCAGACTCGCTTTTGCTGTTAGTAGTGGTGAAGTTTTAGGCTGCACAGCTGCTAAGTAAATTATCACCGGGTTATTTTTTATTTATTTGCTTTTTTCCCTTTTTCTTTTGAAGCGGCTGGGAAATAAAGAGCTTTTAAAATAAAGTTTTACTTAGAAATGAGGCATAAAATTGGCCATTTGTTCCAATTAATTTCCTTTATCATCCTCAAAATTCAGACCTGTAACTGTTTCTTTCTTTAGCAGAAACGGATGACACAGAAAAAGGAAAGTTTTAAAATATGAAAACAAAGAATATATCACATATAAAGTTAATATTTCTAATATTGTTAAACAATCTAATAATTGGTGATTTAAAGTTTTCAACAAATAATATTGTATTAATGTTTTAACATTAATAAAATTGATATACAATGTTTGAATATTCAAATTGTAAAAACAGATACATAAGTATGCTGAAGGTTTATGCTCTCCCTTATAAAGGGCAGTTATCCATTTGAATTTTTAGTTACAGTTAGCTGTAATGAGAGAAAGAGGGCTTGGTACTGCAGAACAGACGGAGAGAGAATAAGAAAGATAAACATGACTCTGGAAACTGCTCAAAACTGATGACACACTGCGTCGTATGCAGGAGTTCAATATTGCTAAAAAATAACTATTATATTTTGGAAGGAAAGTCCAAACAATTATCACTGGGCATATGTTTGTAGCTATCAGGATTATATAAACTAAATGGAGTACACAAAAGCTGACTTTTGTATTCATACTTCTATATCTAAAGTAATATGTTGTTTTCCGTTAGGTAAAGCTCAAGGCATGAATGAAGAAGACATGTACTTCATTGTACCTCTTTCCGGACAGGTATCATATCAATATATCTACTCTTTTGATGTTGCAAGGATAATGGTTTGGGCTTTACGGGAGTATAACGGTGCAGACGGCATCATTCTGTGTGGTAAGTGGTTAAATTTGTAGTTATTCATTTATCACGTAAGAAATACATATTATGACGTATTGCTTATTTGCAGTTAAATGGTATCTGCGTGTTGACTAAATCATTTAGGCATCTGCGATTTTACTTATGTTTTTATGTATCTAGGACACTGTTACTGGTCATTCTTCATGTCATGCTGCTATAGGCATGTCTTATTGCTTCCTTTGTTATTAGTATATTTTTCTTCTAGAGTTATAATTTTTGTAGATTTATTATTGTACCTTTTCATTCGTTTGATAGATTACTTAAAATAAATTCTGCTTTATATATATATATATATATTCTTATATATACAAATTTTCTGTAATTTCATTCGGTATATAAAATCTATACTCTGTATCTCTAGTGGTGAAAATAGAAAACAAAATCGTGTCCTCCATTTAAAATAATTTTAATATTGCGTCAATTGATATGTAATTGGACACTTCATTGTGATGGTTCTAGTAATATGGCCGCTATATAAATCACTAAAATAACTGACAACTAAATTTTATGCCAGCAATAAGTAATTACCAATAAAATAAATTGTTATTAGATCACTAAAAACAGTCACTACCAACCTAAACCGCAGATATTTATTATTGGCCCAGTTCTGTACTATGAAACAACATATGATAGAGCAAGAATGCTATAAAGTTGAGCAAAATATAAGAGCTATGTTAACTGGACAAGCATGAGCAAAACACACACACATACACAGAAATAAATTATTAAGCTTAGGTTCATATGGACCTTTTGAATATCTGAAAAATGTGTGGCTTATAAAGGGGATTAAACTTGCACTCATTTTAATTTTATACTTTTATCTTGTAATATGAATATTTAAAAATCAAAGTGAATAAATAAAAGTATTCATCAACAGCACTAGTATTTTAGTTATGGCAGAAATAGAAAAAAATAGAACTATGTAGCTTTTGAACATTCTTACCTTGAAAACTGTTCTCACTACTCCCACGTGGCGTTAGCATGCTGTTTTACACCATAAGATTTTTTCTAAGGAGTGCACTTGTTCGTTTTCTCTATCCTACATCTTCATGCTGTCCTTAGAGAACTTTTGTTTCTTAGACTCAATCAGGATTTGGGAAGTAAGGAGGGACATGTGATTACAACTTTCACCTGCTATTTCCAGTAGCAAACTTTATGAGTGGATATTAGTGAAAAAGCCAGACAAAAAGGGAAATGCTCTTATCCATTTGAGCATTTTATGCACTTTTATTTCGTCAACATTTACCAACAATTGTAATTGGCTTCTTGGTTAATGGCATATATCAGGAACAGTAAAAGTGAACTAAAAGTGCATAATTACTTGAAAGCATGATAGTTTCACTACATTTGATTAAATTTCTCCAATAAACACAGAAATTTGCATTTAGAGTGAAACTGAAAACAATTTTGAATAGGTAGTTTGTCAACACAGTATAAATGTGTTGGAAATTACTGTTGTAATTGTAAATATTTTAACATTTTTCATAAGTTGTGCAATTCGTGTGTCCCTAGTTGTACTGTTTCCATAATGTGCACATAATTTACTTTAAGGTGCTTAGATAGTCAAGCATAGAAGGTATTTATTTTAAATCTTGATTCATATTGCGAGAGTGCCGTCTTATACAATGGTTCACATGTTCACCTTAGTGTGTGAGTCATCAAAAGTGCGTAAACATCACCGAAGATTGGCGTGAACTAATAGGATCCTTCGGAACGCGAGGCTCTTCTAACGACATGATTCTTCTCGATATTCGAAATGTTTCTCCAATCTCCGGCTTCCAGTATCTTCCGCAATTTTCCAGAAAGTTAGTGACGGCATTTCAGATATAAAAGGAGGAAGATTTACGACGTGGTGTATGTCGTGAATTGTAATGAGTTGTGAGTATCTGCTGTGTTAGCGCATAGTGGTATACCAGCTATTGATGGCGTGCAACCGCAAACTGATTACGTATCAAAACATCGAGTGAAGTGTTAGCAGAAGTGAAAATAAGACTTTATTTGTAAAAAAAATACATCCAATAAAGACTATGTTACACTAGTGTCAGGAGTGGGATTATAACGCCAGGATAGAAGAGATCCTTCAAAACCTGTTTGAGAAGATGGGCAGGATGGGAAGTGAAGTAGAGACAGTGAACACCGTCATGGAAGAAATGAGGGGTAAAATAACGACAGCGAAGACGGAAATGAAAACCGGAATGGAAACCGCAGTAGAGAAGATAGAAGTGAAAATGGAAAAATGCAATTGGGCATGGAGAAGATGGTACCCGACATACAGAAAACGGGAAATGAAATAAAGCGTTGGAGAACTTGAAAACGGAACTTTCTAACAAGTAGAGCTGGGGGAAACGATGAAAAAACTTGGACACCATATTGATGCTGTGGGAGAGCTCGGAGAACGCTGTAGTGCCCTGAAGGGAAGATTTGAAATCATGATTCTTCTCGATATTCGAAATGTTTCTCCAAGCTCAAGGAATGAACGCCATGTTGAAAAAAGTGATCGACAGAAAGTTGAAAGACTTGAAGTTCTAGACGCCGTGCGCGTTAAGCCACCCAAGTAGGACGGGACGTCAACCTTCGATGTCTTTTGTCGAGAGTTCGCCGCCTTTGTCACCTATAAATCGATGGTCAGCAGAAGAAAAAGGTGCACAGTTGATAGCAAGCCTCCAGGACGAGTGGCAGGGAAATAGAATGCGACGTCGGGGAAGTCTGCGGAGATCCAGCAATTCCTTGAGAACTATTTTGGTAACCATTGCTTGGCTGCAGCCTACCGTAATCAGCATAAACGAGGGTCAACAGCCAGCTCAGGCGATGCAGGAGTTTGCCCTCGCCATCGAACAACTAGCGAACAAAGTCCTAGTGAATTTACCACCTGTTTATGTATTCCAAGAAGCTGCCTACAGCTTCGTCGATGGGATACGTGATGCGGTTACACGCTGATGCGTGTAATAGTGAGACGATCCGCGAGCCGTTAACGGCAGTTCTCAGAATGAAGCCGGTCAAGACAACAACTGTGCCCACTTCGAGGACCAAGAGTATTCGTTATGACAGAGACAAAGATACAACGAAGACGACCTTCGGGTGGTGGTGTGTGCTAGAAGTGTGACAAGCCAGGTCACCCAGTGAATTACTGTCCACACCAAAATGATGAGCAGGAGGAAAAATAAGAACCAGTGTGTTGAGCCAGTCTTCATTATCCTCTCGAGTGATGCTACATGCTTTGGCCAGAAGAGTGAACTACAGCATCATCGCAGACGGCTTCATAAAAGGAACGCTGTGCCAAATACTCACACATACAGGTGCAGCCGTAACTATAACCAGATTTGACGTGTCGAAGGGCTTGTCAACACGAACACTTAGTCGGCCTTACCAACTAGACAAGGCGTAGTACAAAATGTTACCTGTGGAGAGAAGGAGGTCCTGCTTGAGCTGACAATGGGGTGCATACTGTGAGCGCTCGTCGCGAGGGTGACTGAGGTTGTAATACTGGTATAGATGTCCTTGGGAACCACGAGGGGACGGTCGATGTCGACCAGAGGGTTTTGCAACTCGGCTGGGAATAGGTGTTGCTCCCCAGCCTATAAGCAGATCTGGGAATTTGCAAGGTGATCCTGAAGGACTATGTAATTGTGGCCGCAAGAGGCGAGGTGGTATCGAAGGCGCACCTGGAGAGTTAACGGTCAAAGAACTTGGTACTGGACCCAAAGATATCACTACACTCACTAAGTGATGCCCGAGCATTGTTGCTCGGAAGTACCTGAGAGGCTGCTGAACCCGATGGACACTGACTAGGGCGTCTAGGCCAAGAGAAGTCCGAGCCAACCCTTAGTGTAGTGCCGAGCGGTGAAATCAAAGCTACTGTCGAAGGGCCGCGTGTGGTCGAGTGGTTAGATCACTCACCCCTCACTAGACGGCTCTGGTTCGATCCTAAGCTACCGAATGTAAGATTTGTGGTTGACAAAGCGGCACAGGGACGGGTTATCTCCGGGTCCACCGGTCCCCCCCCGACATCACATTCCACCGGTGCTCCATCTTCATTCCATTATCATCTGTGTCATCGCCTGCGGTGCCATAACAGTAAAACATTTCGTTAAACACTATCAAAAATGAAAAAAAAAATCATTTTCAAATGGTCTTGTCCCCGCCAGAAAGACTTTGTGAAGAGGGTGGCCGACTATCTTACAGTTTCACAACTAGAGAGGGACCGGCATCTCCTCAGCCGATACCAATCTGTATTTAGCGAAAGTAATGGCGATTACGGTCGTACTGATCGAGTGCTCCTCAACATCGACACCGGAGATGCACGACGTTTCTAGCAACAGCCCTGGCGAAGAAAGCTGAGGTACAGGGCATGTTAGAGGACATGTCGATGAGAATCATTGAGGAATCAGAGAGCCCTTGGTGCTCCCTTGTGGTCGTGGTGAAGATGAAGAGTGGTGAGGTACCATCTGCGAGGACTATAGGAAGTTGAATGCCGTCCCGGATTGATGACACCCTGGACACGCTTGCTGGTTCCCAGAGACTCACGAATTGGAGGTGAAATCGCGATATTGGTTGGTGGGCCTAGATCCCAGAAACAAAGAAAAAAACACATTATCGACTAGTCAATCTCTTTGGCAATTAAGTTATGCCCTTTGGTCTCTTCCTGTCCAGATGAAAGCATTGATGAGGGGGTTGATCTACGACGCTGCCTACTCTTATTTATTTGGCACCATCGTCGTTGATAGTAACTTCGAAGAACATCTCGAAAGCCTGACCAAGATACAGCCTAGGCTGCTGGCAGATAATTTAAGGTTGAACAAGAAGAAGTTGCTAGTCTTCTGAAGTACCTGGGCCACATAGTCTAACCATCCGGAGTGGCCACGAATTCGGAGAGTGCTCAGGCAGTGAGAGATTGGACTCACCAGAAATGCAAACGGGAGCTGCGAAATTTCCTGGGCCTATGCAGCTACTATCGCCGGTTCGTCAGAGGTTTCTGCAGAATTGTAGAACATCTCACTCTCTGACGGAAGAGCGCCGGCTCTGCATATGGTCAGAAGAGGCAGAGAACGCATTTCAGGCGCTCTGCAGTGCTCCTATTTTAGGATTACCACAAGCTAGTGGCGAGTTTATTGTGGACACCGATTACAGCGACACCAGCATGGGGGGGCGTTCTATCACAAATCCAGGATGGCCAAGAGCGGGTAATTGCTTGCTATTGCAAGACACTCAACAATGCAAGAAAAAACTACTGCAGTTCTCGGCGAGATTTTCTAGCACTAGTAAAGGTGCTGGAGCACTTCCAAAAGCAGAGGTCAGCCATTTTACCAGAGAACTGACCACTCCGCCTTCACCTGGCTGTTAAGTTTCAAGAACCTGGAGGGCCAGACAGCCCGTTGGGTCCAGAAGCTGCAAGAGTACATTCAACTTTACATCGGCACCAATGCAGATACCATGTGCAGATGATCCTGTCCAGAGGAGTTCGTTCACTGTACTGAGGTTGAAGAGAAGGAGTATGCCGTGCTCTCCGTGTTATTTCTGTGGTACTTTCAGCTGCATGGGATAGCGCAGGACTGAGGAGGGGAAGCTGTCGAACGCCGACCTAGGACCACTCCTGGGAGAAGTGCTGTTAAGGCTAGGCCGATCTGGGAGAACATTGCACCAAGTAGTATTGTGTGCAAGTTCTATTAGACCCAACGGTACTCACTGAAGATCAAAGACGGAGAAATTTTAAGAGTAGGGAAGTCTCCTATTAGGAAGACTCACAGAGAGAGAGAGGGAGAGAGAGATAGAGAGATAGAGAGAGAGAGAGAGAGAGAGCAGATGGTCCTCCCTTGGAGTAAGGTTGCGGAAGTACCAGAGGAAGTACATGCGGGGACTTTGGGAGGTCATTTGGGGCCCAACAGAACAAACTCCAACAAAGGCACTACCGACTGAGACATTGGGTAGACTCTAAATGGTGCCGCCAATGTTATGTGACGCAGCAAGTCACGGCTCCCAGACCAGGAGCCGGGTTGGCATGCAATAGTAAAGCGCGGGAGTGCATTTCGAACGCATAGCTATTGACGTAGATGGACCATTCCCGGTGTCCGATAAGGGAAACAAGTATCTGTTTGTAAAAACGTATTATTTCACCAGGTGGCCGGATGTGTACGCTATCCCTAACCAGGTGGCCAAGACATCACTGCCTCGTGGAAGAACTTTTTGTTGCTATGGTGTAGCAATGGAGCTTACACAGTGATTAGGGCACTCATTTTGAGTCCTGCTTCATGATGGAAACATTGGAAAGATTCGGAGGGCACGAGTCACTCACATCTCTTCAAACACAGTGTGGCGAATGGTTGAACGGTACATCAAGACCCTACAAGAATATCTGAGGAAGGTTGTGGCTAAACACCAGAGTGAAAGGGATGTGAGGATGCCAAATTGTTTTGTTGGCCTACCGCTCTTCAACCCACGACCCCACCGGGTTGACATGGGCCGGTTTGGTTTTTGGCTGAAAGCTGTGCCTACTATGCTATCTGGTGTTCGTGAGTCTTACTGTGGTAGAATAGCCAACATTCAAGTACGTGGAGCATCTCTTAGACCAACTTCATGACAAGCATGAAATGGCCTGTCAAAGTACCCAGGTAGCGAGCAATCGGATGAAGTCCCGAAACGACTGGCAGGTCAAAGCCAAGGTTTCCAGAAAGGTGATCTGGTGTGTCTATATCCTCTACCCGGACCTAGGGACGCTGCTCCAAGCTTCAAGGTTATGGCAAGGGTCATATTTGTGGCAAAGAGGACAGATGACGTTGCCTATCGCATCCCGAGCCTCCTCCAAGGGAAGAAAGTGGTGGCATATTTGGCTCAGCCCTTAGGAGGGAGCGATGTGACAGTACAGTCTTATGCTATGGTTCTCATGTTCGCCTTGGTATGTGATTCATTGCAGTTGGGATGCGTAAACAACTCGGAAGATTGGCGCAATGTAAGAGGATCCGTCCGAACGTGAAACCCTTCTCGCGACATCATGCTTCTCGATATTCGAGATGCTTCTGTAAGCTGCAGCTTTCAGTGCCTTCAGCAAGTTTCCAGACAGTTCCTGTCGTCATTTTCTAGCTATAAAGAGAGGCAGAATTGCAGTGTGGTTTCTGTTGTGAATTGTGACTGGAGCGTTAGCGTCCAGTAGTGCGCGAGCCATGGATGGCGTGCAGCCGAAGACTGTCTATGCTTCGAAATTTTTAGTGAATTATTTGCAGGAGTGTAAATAAGAATTTACTTGTATAAATGTTTTGTCTCAATAATTTGTATACAACATTCGAATCTAACCGACGATGTAAAGTTTGTGTACTCGTAAATGTGAAATGCCTAATTTAATTTTTATTGGCTTGTAAACCACCACATGTACTCTCTGTTTGCCCTGTGGAAAGTATGCAATCAGTCAGTAGTTTTAACTACTTTAAATGTCTGAAACCTGAATTCTTCTTCTTCTTATAGTTTCATCTAACTTTGGAGCTAACTTTGAAGTATATTTCTGCTAGATGAAAGCAAACAAGTCTACAATTTCTTTGAAACTTGGAAAACCCTGACACCCTATATTTAGCTTATAGGAAAAATGCACTCACCTCAACTTCACTCGCCTTAACTGGTGAGATAGTTCCACTTTCACAGGAGTAGGGAAAGCAAAATGAAAATTCCCTGCTATCATCTCATAGTAAAATTATAATACTCTTGATGCATCCAGTAAAGCATTCCACTCCCTGTAATAATTTTCCATTTTCTCCACAGTTTACAAACACTGTCATTCTGTTTGGTCACAAGCAGTCTACTCTCAAGAGTTGCATTGTGAAATTTGTGTAATGATAAGTCACTTGTTACATTTGTTATCCTAATCACGTAATCACGCCATCGAGTCACGAAGTGAGGATGTTCTACAAGAACTGAACTTTGACATTTCTTTAATTTAAAACCCAGATCTCTGAAATTACATTTCAAAGCAAACTTCATCGCCATGGAAAATTGATCCATTGTAGTAAGGCTGGCAACAATTTACCGAGAGTAGGAACATGTTTTTCAACATTAAAATTATGGATACTATTCTGTATCATACACTTATCAAAATCGATGTTCCTCGCTTATGTGTGGGTCATGTTTTGTAGTCTTTCGCAGAGGTATTTAGAAAAATATTTTCACATAAACTGAAATGTTGTCCTTTTTGCAAATTGTATACATTTTGGTGTCAGAAACGTGTATAAAATGGCACCTCTTGCAGTAACATGACTCAATGGAAGTGTTCTAAAGCATCATTCTGATATTGCTCGTTATGATTATTCAAAAGAAGTGATGTAGGCCCCATAGCTCAGTAGTGTACCTGCCTGATATGTAAAGGTCACAGGATCTGCTCTTGGCTGGGACATTTGAATTTTTCTCTATACAAAGTTATTCTCTATTCTTCCCAGAATATGGACGTAATGAAAAAGTGTGCGTGTGTATGTGTGTGTGAGTGTATCCGTAAGGGTGCATGCATGTGATACCTAATATATACAAACCTAAAACCAGAAATCCAATGTCAGTGTGTATGAGTTAACACCACTCTTGATAGTTAAAGGCTGCAAATTTGACTAATGCAACTAAAGATATTAATGGAATAAACAGAAGCAAATGTTACAAGTGAAACTGAGCTACATCAGCTATGAATATGTATAATTGTAGCATTAAATCTTTAGCGCTGGCAACATAGAAGTGATAGCAGAGAAAACATTAATATAGAGCACCCTGAGTTTCAGCTTCAATAGCAATATACCTTAACTGGTAGGAGACAGTAGCTAATGTTACATGTAAAGTTAGTTGACAGGTTGACAGATGAAGGTAATACATTTCTAATCATTACTATGTTAGTATTAAGAAGCGCTCTTCTGATTTGGTTAATTTTATCTTTACAGGGGATGAAGATGCGCCAACCGTGGGTAGGATTGCAGCAGCTGTTTCAAAGGCCTTCAATTTCAAAGGAAGGCTTCTTTGTGACGTATGTGTAGCTGATGAGCATTACAAGAAAACTTTTAAGAATACACAGCTTCGTCAACTTTATCCAGGGTTCCGGTTTACTCCGTTTGAACTGGCCATAGAAAAGACAGTTAACTGGTTTAAAAATAACCAAGCAATTGCTAAAAAGTAAAATGTACAGTTTTGGTTAAACACCTTCGGGTTTGTGAATTAATAACACTGCTAGAAATCTCATAGAATTTTGGAATTCCAGAAGAAATAAAATGCCAATTTCTATATCAGTTACTACATACAATTTGGCAATGTAATGCTAGTGTTATATTCTATAACCTCAACTTAAAGTGGTCCAACAAATTTATATCTAGCTCTTGGTAATGAAATATCAATGAATGGTGTAACCAATGTAAGTTTTTTTCCCCTGTTTAGTTGGACGAATTTATTACTTATAACTAAATGGTATGCACTTACAATTTTGAATTCATGTTTATCCATATCATGTATTTCCTTGTTGTATACATTTTTTGCTTTCCTGATTCTTTGCATTTAGTAGCATAAATGTTTGTCGTTAGTAATGCCCACAATTGTATAACTTGGAATAATTAATAACTTTCAGTATCCTATGTTTTATTTGATTGATGTAAAAATATAGTTTACTTGTTTGTAGCTAGAAGAGAACCTGTTCTTGATATCAGAAACTGTGGGTAATTGTTAAAGGTTCTAAGCTCTAAATGAAAAAGGAAATATCAACCATTTTATACCAAAACCTCAGGATACAAAAGTATTTTATCATGTAAATGTCTCTGTTTGCTCCTAGAGTTACAGAAGAACCACTTTTTAATGACCTTCGAGATGATTTCATATTTCTTTGTTAAATAGAAGGGAGCTCAAGGGATATTTGTGATATGTATATCATGTGAAACAATAAAAGATGATCAGTTCTAAGCAAGAACGAATTTATTGACACATAAACATGGCTAATTCCTTTCTCTCAACCAATTGTATAAATGCTGTAAGAAATTTGTTTTTCACTTGCATAACAAAACCACTTGCTACTGCGTTCAACATAGTATCGCTTTGCTTCAAAATACAGAGCAATGATGTACATTTTTTTTTTTATTTATTTTTTTTTTTTTATTTTTTAATTTCCAAGATCAAAAGTAGCAGATTCACTTCCACATCCTTAATAATGATCAAGTTTCCTTGAATAGTCAACTTCTTTTGCTTAACAGACACTGTACACATATTCAACCATTACTCAAATACACAAGCCGTAACTCAATATAACATGCTGAAAGTGAGCCCATGCCTTTGCTTCTGACTCCCAATTGTCTTAATTCCCACACTTTTTTAAACCAATCATTAGATGCGATCTTAGCGTCACATACAATTGAACAGTATCCGCACTTAGGCCAAGATGTACTGTTTTAACATCTGTTATGTTCCTTAAAAGCAGACTTTTCATTAAAGAAGGTTCGTTATTCGCGGGTTTATTTAACACTTTGCTTACGGAGCTTTTGCTAGGACTTTTGAAAATGTACATTACGAACGAGAATTCCTTAAAAACTGGAACATTAACAAGGGATTCGCCTGTAATAACAAAATTCTAAAATTGGGTGCCAAATTACCTTTAAACTGCCATGAAGTAATCGTTTTGTTAATTGGTTGTAGTTATGAAGTTCACAATTTTGTTTGTTTGTTATTCCTCCCTGTTTTCTATTACTGAGCTGTGAATAAAAGCAACGCTTGGAGGAAGAATTCTAGAGCTTAAAATCTTCTCATAATAACCTGCAAGGAAGCAAGTAATAAGACTATTTCTGGTAATTTTATCTCAATTAGCTTGAAGTAGATATAAGAATAAGCTTTTTAACAATAATTTGTAACAGAGATGTAGAAAAATCATGTAATGAAACACATCAGATTTTTCATATTTCAAAAAAAAAATCCAAAATTTCTGGCAGAAGTTTTGCAACATCTGGTGTAGGGAATAAAATACGCAGTATTTTATGAAATAATACATTTGCAAAATATCAGGCTAGTTTATTTGAGCGAATTTTCCGGTGCTCTTTTCTGGGTTGAAAAATTTAGAGATTTTTTTATAGTTTAAAACTCTTCTTTAAGTCATTAGAATGAACATTTGGAAATATTTATCCATAACATCTTAACAAAAGCTTCCTACATAGTTATTAGGGTAAAACAAACGTCTAATGTCACTAAATTTACCCAAATTAGATCAGAATATGCATATTTTTGCAATAGCTGAAAGTCACAATTTAACATAACATATTTCATAACAAGTAGTTAACTTAAACACATGTTTCTTAGTGAATGTGTTTTCTAACTCAATAAGCCATATTTAAATGAAACTTTATTTAAAATTATGAAAAGCTTATCGTACGGAGCAGTTTTTATAAAACATAATTGAAGTTGTGTTTAATAGTGACTCCATATACAGGTATGTACTAAAACTTGTAACCTCACCTCTTTATACAGACAAAATTTGGTAAAAGGTTCTGGATTTTGGAAATTTCACAGATCGGTTTCCTTATTAGTATTGAAATTGAATGGGTGCTTGCAAAAACGGGTTAAAAATCAGTTTATAACAACAGAGAAAAATCAGCTTTTGCAAATACCATGAAACATATTATCTATAAATTCTAGCATACATAGATGGGAATAAAATAGCAATACAGCCTTCTCTCCACAGTTATACCTTCTTCGCGGCCTTCTGTTTGAAGTGCTAAGTAAGCCTACGCTTACTACCTATAACAAAACAAGATGGCAGGTTTTCAATTAACCCCATAAGTAAGGCTCGGAAGTAGGTTACCTATTAGCTGCCGAACAATACCTTTAAGAGACCTGAAAATGTCCTCAAGGGACCCTAATAACCGAAAAAGAGCATAAAAAGTGTGTTGCTGATTAATCAATGGTTTAATATTCTCAAAATTCTCAATTTTATTCTTAATTCCATATTTGAATAGTAAATATAATGCTTGTAATTAGTAATGGGCATCATTTCATCGGACATTCTATAAAGGGATGAGCGTCATATTATGCGAAATTGTGTCAATTATTGAGTCTTGATGTACATTAATGAATACATATTGCAGTGCGAGATGAATTCATTGAATATGAAGCAAACACCAGAAAGCCATTTCTCAAAAAAAGATTTTAAAACATTTATTGTTAAACACACAAAATTATGGTGGTATAAAACAAACAGCGCGAAACATTTTTTGAATAAAATGTTGTCTCCAGATATATGCTTTCTGCCGTATTCTTAATCTGCATGTTTCGAATTGAAAAACAGAAATAAACCTCTGATGTGTTCCATTCACTTTATCTACCTGTTATGCAAATAAACTATTCTTACAAAAGATTATTCTTTTATCCATATGATGCTAATCGAGATACACATTAGCAGAAATGTACTTATTGCTCACCTCATTCTAAGCAGAAAGGAGATAAGGGTATACGCTAGGCTAAAGCGATAGTAAAATATTTTAAAAGCTGGTAGCTATGTGTACAATTGAAGGTTATTCATTTTCATGGTCAGTAGTGAAACAAAATAGAGATGAAACGAAAGATGACTTTCCGTTTGAGAAAAGTTCCGTAGTTTAAAATTGAAACCAATTACAAGGAATAATCTGCAAACCAAACGACCAAGTGTGCAATATACGCGTAACATATATTTATATAACATGTATGTTAGTATATAAATATGTTTCTTTTAGTTACCTATTTTTTTATTAAAAATACAGTTCCGGAGGCTTATCAGGACTCCGGCACTGTATTCCTTTCTCCTCTTTTTTTTTTTCCAGTTTCCTACATTTCCTTAGTTGGCCTATTAATATGTAACGTTTTCCTTTTACATATACATACCCAGACACAGACATTTACAAACACAGCAACAGCCATGCCCAAAGCGGGACTCGAACCCACGATCCCGTGCGCCGCGAAGCACCAAAGCGAGGCACTTAAGCGAGCGCGGCCACGGGGACCGGCATATTTCAATCACTAAGAACGCCTGGGAACACACCTCACCTGCAGTACAGCTGCGAGAGTGTAGTTGCCGAACTTTCTATTTACTTGCTTCAAGCACAAGGTCGTTCAAAATATAAATATATAAGGCAGTTAGATTTTTTAAAACAACAATTAATCTCTTGCAATATACACAATAACTGCCGACAATATATTGTCATTTCTATGGAAGCTTATAAAACCCATTTCTCCAAAATGTCGGAGTTTTTTGGTTGATGAACCCTTCGAGATTCAGTCTGCAGTCCTCCAAGAAGACCTTTGCAATTCAGGAAAATTCTGCATACATGGAAGTCGGATGGAGCAACGTCCGGAGATGTCAGCAGTTGGTATAACACATCCCACTCAGAATTACCAACTTTTGACAGGTCAGCATACAGGTTGTAGTGGTGAAAGACGACGTCGTTTCCCAATTTCAGTCTTTTCTCTTCAATGGCTGCCGTGAGACGATCCAACTGAAATCAGTATCTCTCGGAGTTGATAACCTCATTATTTGGAAGATGTTCGTAATACAGAATTCCTTTGCAATCCCACCAAATGCATAACGTCACCTTTCTAGGATGCAGCCCTGGCTTAGCAACTGATAGTGGTGGCTGCCTTTTCTTGTACTATGATTTACTCTTTCGGGCATTGTTGTATCTACACAATCCACTTCTCATCTCCAGTTAACAACCGTTCCAGAAAAAGATCATGCTGATTGCGTTTCAATAAGTAGTCACGGATAAATACGCGCTGAATCAAATTCCCTTCAGTCAGTTCATGAAGAATCCAAACATCACGAATATTTACGTAACCCAGATTTTTCAAAATCTTAGCTACAGTAGAACGAGCTAAATTAAGCTCCAATGCAAACACCCCAGTCTTTTTTCGTCAATTGTTAACTATGATTTTATTAATTTTACAGAGCATCAAACAGTTCAAGGTTTTCAGGCGCTATAAATGTAACTTGCGGGCAAAACGCACATATGAGACAACCTTATATATTAACGAGATGTACATTTTTTTGTGTAGTAAATTCTGTCTGTCTACAAATGCTATGCAAAATTCTTCTAGAATGAAGAGGTCTTCAGAGGCCATTTCAAAATATACATATTATTTCTTATGTCAAAATCGTTAGAGCTATTGTTGATAACATGAACATTTTCAATCATTTTTCTATGTGAAGGGTAGTTTTGGATTGGGGGGGATTTTCTTGGAAATCTTTGTGTGACATCCTTGGAAGATGTTGAACAGAAATACCAAATTTGGTAATTACCAGTCCCTTCCTTTTGCAGCTATGCTGTCCACACACACAAACACTTTTTGCTAAAAAATCTCTCTTTGGATTCAGGAGACCTCAAAATATATATTTCTTGTGAAATCTCGACATAAGGTTTTTGGGTGGAATACAATATTTTCTCTTTCTATAATATGCATAGTACGTGTACAGAAAGTAAAACTGTAGTCGAAAGAAGGTTAAGAGAAACAATCCGTTAAGATTTACAAAAGGGCCCAATAGGCAAAACTATGTTAAAAAGACAAAACGGACCCATAAATATCGCCATTTTTGGGTCTCAACTTCCGAGCTTCAATCATAATACCAAGCTTTATATCCAATTTCACAGGTTTCCTTAAGATTAGCTGAACTCAGAGAGAAAGTACTGCAGTTTCTTCAGTTCTTAGCTAAAATTGTTATCGTAAATATCTAACAAAAGTAATAGATTTAAATATATTTTAACAGAATACTTGTTAAAAACTGAAAAAATATGATTTAAAATATCTAATGTAATCAACGGTTAAAGGTTTTAAACATTTTTAAAATAAATCCTGATATGTTGCAATTTTGTATCATAAAAAATGTCTTCAAAAGAATATAGTCAGCAGTTACGTAACATTTTCAAATTTCTAAAAATCAATCCTGTATTAAATTTTTAGAATCCTAAATTCAAAGACTATATTCAGCTCCAAGAAAAGGATCTTTAGATTCCTTTATTAACTTCAAAAAAAAAAAAAAATAGACGGATAATCAGAAAAAACTTTAACAAAAATTGGAGAACAAAACGCAAGAAACCAATCCGATGGCAAAATCGAATTTTAAAACTGTGCGAGGTATTTGCAAACACCTAGGAGCAGCCAGTAAAGGTCAAGCTTAGGGCATGAAAATAGCCAGACGGGAAACGCTACAATTGGATTCTAATTTCTCGGACATGTTTAATTTGAGGAGTTTTCAATGTAGTCTGCTAATCCGAAAGATCATTCATCATTTTAGGTACACGAAACCATAAATTCGCTCCAAAATGTTATTGTTGGTTTATTGGTGTGGTTAAAATGTATTGTTTGTAAGACAAAGTTTAGTTTTTCTAGCACTTATATAAAATGCACATAGGAAGAGAAGGTTTGTATTTCTCCCAAAAATTCATTACTATGACTTCACCGGAAACACATCTTTTGAGGAGCTCTGAATCTAAAAGAATCCTTTTTAGAGATACCTAAGTTCTGTATAAGTGTCTTTTTGTCTGAGCGTGTGTATGCATGTGTGTGTCTATGGACAGTGTAACCTAAAAGCAAAAAGTCGGTTACATAGGAAACTTGATTTTAACCTGAATATCTCACAAAGATGCATTATGAAGATTTTCAGGAAAATCCCCCACCTTAAACTACCCTTTATATGGAACATTTTCCGAAATTTCCGACTTTCTAAAAACTAACAATTTTAACTAAAATGCCATATATTAAAGATGTTTATATGTCAAGTAAAATGCATTCCTTAATTTGTTTGGAATAACTCCTGAGGTCTTCTTCATTCTGAATGACTTTGTATAACTGATAAACCGTAAGAGAAACAAACGTACTTACAAAAACAAGTCAATATCGCTAAAACACACAGTTTATGTCCTGCACAATTTTTGGTAGAACTGGCCATTTCAGAGATATTTCCTGTTATTGGTTTCAATTTTAAAACATTTAACCTTTTCCCAAATGGAAGTTCTCATCCATTTCACATCTCTTTTATTTTACTCCTGGCCATGACAATTGCCTAGCGACAGATTTTTAAAAGATTTGACAGTCGCATTATTTTAATGTGCGCTTTTATTCCCCTTCTACTTATAAGTGACTGATAACACAATTTCTGGTAATTCTTAACTTGATTAGTATTATATAAATAAAATAATTAAGAAGAATAGTCAGTTTGCAGAACAGAGAGGAAAGGTCATGTGAATGGAACATATCAGATTTTTATCTATAATATAGAGGAAGTACAGTGCACTCGTAACACCGAAAAAATTTAAAACAAAATTTCACTTAAAATACATGTTGGGAAGTTCCATGAACCACATAACAAAAATAAAAAAATGTTTAAAAATAGGTCAGTGTGTGTGTGTGTGTGTTTGTGTGTCCGCCCCTCACTGAAAATGCTTACTTCGAACAAAGCTACACATTGAAAATCTTCATTGTTGTGGGTCAAATATTCAGTAATTAAACTTTGTCTTAATGTCAGGAACAATCAAGATGTTAGTAAGTACCATAAGCTTATAACATATTTAACTAAAATAGGAATTTATCTTATGTTGTGAGTACTGCTAGCGAATCAACAATGCATGAAAACAAGTGATAGATATCCTGCTGCACAAGTGAGTTAATCTAGTTCTAAACGTGTTTCTCTTTGCTCAGGAATCAATAAAATATTATTGGTATTTAAAAAAATTGAGTGCTGTTCAAAATGCAATATATGCTGCACCCTAGGAGCAAAATAAAACTCCACTTTGAATCCTGGTATCATGATGTACTGTCTTCTATACTTTTACAACTTATTTGCACATTCAAAACTTAATGTAATCTACAAATCATATACCAGAAAGGTTAAAAAAATGCTACTGTAGTTTTCTAAAACTGCTGTTAGTAACAAACATTAAATTTTTATCAAGGCATTACTTTTTAAATACAAAATGAAAAAGTCCAGAAACGCATCCAATTTATATTTTTAACTTGTACTAGTTACCTTTCTATTTGCGTCTGCGATGTTGTAATCCATTTTATTCAAATTACTAAAAATACTGAACAAGTATCCATTTTGAAGTATTCACATCGTTTTAAGAACAATTGATTGGCTCAGAAAGAATCGGACTTATAAATATTACATTTTGAAAGATAGCGCCTTTATATGGCCCTGGTGTTCGTAAAAATGAATTCTCTAAACTGATGAATGTAACCAAGCAAATTACTCTCAGAGTATGAAAAACGGACGAAGACCACTATAAAGAAATTACTGTTGCAGGATGGGAAACTCAACAACACTACTCAACAAATACGGTCACGGTATGGAAACTGCAATAAATATTGACAAACAAATAACCGTCCACAATATGAGAAACTGATTAACAATATAGAAAGCATTACTCCCATAACAGGGGAAAATGATGAGCACTACCTAAGGTACAATCACGGTGTGAAAAACCGACGAAAAGTACTCAAATAAATTGCTCTCGATGTTAGGCAGGCGGAGGAAAGCAGTAAAATTGCTACCGCAATATTGAAAACTCATGAACACTACTAAAATAATTGCTTCACAGTATGGCAAACTGGTAAACACTGGCAAACAAAATTTCTCACAGTATGGAAAAGTGAGAACACAATACAAGAAAAAAATTCTGATGTATTCCATTCAATGACTTTCTCCAATTGATCCATCAACAAACTCTTCTTATAAAAGATTATTGTCTTATATACATTAAGCCAATCAAAATATAAATTACTGGAATCGGTCTTATTACTTGCTTCTTTGTAACTTGGACAATAAGGGAATGCGATATTCAAATCTTTTAAAAGCCGGTTGCAATGTGAAACAATTGAAATTCGGTTTTCTTTGCTTGAAAGGAATAAACAAAAGAGAGACCAAAAGATAATGAATTCCACTTTGAGAAAAGTTTAAGTAGCTTAAAACTGAAACCAATAACTCGGAATATCTCGAAAACGGTTAACTCTACAAAAAAAAAAAAAATATATATATATATATATATATATAGAATATATTTTACATAAATTTTGTGTTTTATCGGGTGTACATTTTTCCGTATTAACTTTTGTCAATGTCTTACGTCGCACCAATTATACAAAGGTCATCTAGAATAAAGAAGTCTTCAGAGGTTATTCCCTGGCATTTCAAAATATACTTGCATTTTGTTTGTCATAAAAATAACTTAAAAATATAAATTATAGCATTTTAATAATTGTTGTTAGAGCCACTTTTGAGGAAATGGAAATGTTTGAAAAATGTTTCCTGTAAATGTTTCTTGGGGGGTTTACCGAAAATCTTCGGGTCGCAACATTGGAAGATGCTGAACTTTTACACCAACACACACACGCGGACATGTTTTATAAATGCTGGCTTTGGACCGCATAGGGTCTCAAAACATGTATTTCCAGTGAAATCTCGGCATTGAATTTTTTAGTGGAATACAATAACTTTTCTATCCTACATACACATTGTACCTACATATGTGCTAAAAAGGTAAAAATTGTTTTCACACATGGGAAGACGGTAAACACTCTCACCGTAGTAAAAAAATAATAGAGTATTGAACATTAGTCAAGAAGTTGCTGTTGCAGTATGGGAAAATCATGAACACTACTTTAACAAATTAGTGTCACAGTATGGGAAACTGACGAACATTCACGTACAAATGACTCTCACAGTACCAGAAACATATGAACATTGGCGCAGAGAATCGTGGGTTCGAGTCCCTCCTTGGGATTGATGTTTCTATGTTTGCAAATGTGTGTGTAATAAAAACAAAAAGCAAAACGGTCACTAAATAAGAAAAACGGAATTGTTGGGAAAGTAGGAAAAAAGGAGAGAAAAGAGTATACAGGGCCAGAGTCCTGACAAGACTCCGGAACTGTATTTTATAAATAAAAAACACTACACAAATTATTTTCATAGTAGTGGGAAGTGATGAAACTTGACTTGAACAAATTACTCTCACACTATGGAAAACCGATGAACATTACTCAAACAATTTATTGTCATAGTGTGGAAAACTTATGAACCCTACGCAAACAATAATTCTTACAGTACGGACCAGGATAGAACACTAAAAATTACTCTCACAATATGGGAAACTGTTGCATAAATTGATATCTTGATGTATTCCTCTCAAACCAGAACATGCCTTTCTGTAAGTGAACGAAAATATTTTGTTGTTCCTCAAAGTTTGATTTCCGAAGTCAAGATTTCTGACAATTTTTATGGATATTTTTATAATTCTTTACTTTGAAATTTTGTCAGAATTGGAATATGGCCCCCCGTAACAGTACCTATTCACAATCAATACCCGAAAATAAAGACAATTCTACTTGTTGTGCAACAACATAAGATTACTGGGAAACATTGTAAACTAAATAGACTGTTTTTCAGTTAAAATGTAAAACAATATTCACTTTTACACTACTTATATTATTAAGCATAATTTCAACTAATGATTTAAACCAAAAGTGCGTTTTATTTATTAAATTGCTCGTTGGATATTCTGAATAAGTATATAATTTGATTTTTTGTATATTTACATCGTTTTACATGAGGAATTTTAATAGGACTTGAAATATTAACTCTGGATGTGTTCAGCTTTGCATTTCAGGATGAAATTTTCAAAAAATTCATTTTTACATACATACAACGGAGTCTTCCACCAACATTATGTACTAAAAAATTAGAAAGGCTTTGTTAGGCATACCTTAAAATATGAAACCTTACGTAAAAACCTTATGTATTATATTCACCTTACTTTCTCTACCAGTGGTCGTTTACTTTTACATAGCTTCTACAGACTATCCTAATGAAAGTTTACTCCTGTATTTACTTCACATTAATCAAAATAAATGTTTGCAAAATAGTTGCATTACACAGTTCGTTGTAGTTACAAGGAGGACATATAAAACCAAACCGTTAGTCAGATGTTTTAAAGTGAGTCACTGTATGATGTACTTGAAATTCCGTACTTTTACCATCCCAAGAAACAGTAACAGGCAGTTTAAAAAGTGATAGAGTAGGTATCGACAAATTCACACCAAAAAACGAAGATCTCGGGCAGTACTGATATATATTGTGTATATTTTAATTATATTGTGCGTGTTTAAAAATATCTATAGTTTTTGTGTCCTAACTATATTTTTATCGGTCTATCAGATTTTAATTGTTTTACAAAATGTCTTCCAAAAATAGGAATTAACATGCTATGCCTGAAAAATTCGAAGTTTTCATGTTATTCTTGTGTTAATATCTTAAATATGTGGTATTTTAACTAAACCCCTTCAGAGCCATTTTAAAACATACCAAAATTTCGGAAACTTACTAGCGTAACGAATAGTTTGGGGTTTTGGGATATCTTGAAAAACCACACCTCACACCATTGAGATCAAGTTAAATACTTCTATGTGTCCCAGCTTTCGTTTTTGAGTTAAGCTGTTCATACGTGCGCGCGAGAGCGAACCTTTAGCTAGACTTATCTTCTATTCATAGGCATCAAAACATGCATTTCTGAAGATACCTGTACCAAAATTTTCTGTGACATACAGTACTAACTCTACCTACAAAATGAGTGCTATATAAAGTATAAACATGAATGTTAATAGGAATTGAAATAGCATTAAAAATTGTTTTGTAAGTAAACCGTAAATATACAATTTAGGTGACTATTTATATCGAGCTAAAGACAGATGAATAACACGGAAAAATAAACAGTACTGAGACTTATGCATGTAGAATTATGCTATTTTGAACTGAGAATCTTGACTGGAGATGTGTATGCTGGAGTAGTATTGAATTAGAGGTTTCTATTCTAAGATGCCTTGAATTGGTATAGAGCTGGAGACGAAATTAAATTATGGAGTTCATTGTACTGTGATCCACTTAGTACTTGAATAAACACAACGCTACGTAAGTATATGATAATAACGAAGAGTGGCTTTAAATATAAATAGTTTAATTATGGCTTGTTTAATTAGAAACCATTTTAAAAGAACATTCATTATGGCTAAAGTTAAGTGGATACTAAAATACTTTTAAGGGAATGACACTCTCTGTAAGGCATAGCTGTGGACTGATAATGAGTAGAGAATATCGTATGAGTGTCTGGGATGAATGAAATTGCTTCCTATTATCATAATTAGCTACCAGAAAACTAAAAACACAATAGCTAAGTAATAATTCATTTTGAAAAAGGGGAAACAAAAATGTCAATCTTAAACAGCTAACTCATGACAGATTGCTCATTGTCTTATAAACGATTTACAATATTGTAATGCAAGTATTAAAGGCTGTAGACACAACTGGTGTGCTCTCATCCAATAGGCATCTTTATTGAGCAAGGATATTCTTTTACATTATACTATATTTCTATTAAATTTTTTCCAGAAATTACTAAATAATAACAGGGATGTTACTAACAACAAAGTAAACCCGAAATACTACGTAAAGGTGGTTTTTATCATCCCAAAATTTAATTTACTTCTTTTTAATAGTCTATAAGAATACGGGTAATATATACCAGGCAACACAATTCAGCTGAAAAGTTTCTTTAAAATAAAATTGGAGATTAAAACTTTCATAACATATTTACAAACAAAGAAGCTACATGGTTTGAGTGAACAAAAGCTGGAATATTTAATACTAATACCAAGTTGTAGAGTAAATCTTCCCCTCAATTATGTGGTATAGTTTCCCTCTTTACTTGAAATGTGTTGGAGTTATAATTTTTTTCTGTAAAGTTGTGCAATATAAAATGGTACATGCAGTAAATGTTTTAAAAATATATTTCGATATAAGTATTGTGTCTTCAGTTATAAAAATGCACTACATTGAAGACGACATTCCATTCCAAATTTTGGAAGTGTTTTAACTAATTTCATTGAACAAAAAGAGTGCATTAGGCGAGCTCTGTGTTCTGTTTTGTTATGTTTACTTTTATGCATTTTAAAGATTTTAAATGCTTTGAATGTTCTAAAAGACAGTGCCATCCGTTTATATTCCTATAATTCAAACTTTTAGAAATATAATTAATGAAAAAGTAAGTTCAATTAATTTGCGAAATCAGTGGAAAGGATAATTGGTTTAGGCACTGTTTCCCTCCACCATATATTTTACCACCCCTTTAGGTCAACTCTACAGCCTTGACTATTAAGTAGGAGATGCTGGTCCATGGAGACAACGACTTTTGATTATGTTCTCTTGGTTCTTCTTGCCTCAAAAAGCAACAGCTTATTCTATTTCATAAAACTAAGGGTATACAGGTTATCGTATTTGGTGTGAAATAACTTAAATAAATACATACATTACACATGACTCATTGCCCATACATACATATTTAAGATACAAGATTAATGTGACAAAAAGAAAGAAAAGAAAAAGAAATGATCTGATGTGTTCCATTCACATGGGTTTCTTTATCTGTTCTGCAAACAAACTATTCTAACAAAAGGTTATTCTTTTATCTACAATCAAGATAAACATCACCATAAATACCCGTATTACTTAGCTCCTCGTAAGTAGAAGGGAAATGACGCAGGACAATAGACTAAAGCCAAACTCAAATCTTCTAATAGCTATTGCTATGCCATCGTCATTGAGATGCGGTTCTCTTTCCTTGGCCAGGGATAAAACAAAAGATAGATGAAACGTATGTGGTTTTCCCTATTGAGAAAAGTTTAAGTGTTTTAAAACTGAAACCAATAACAGGAAATATCTCAAAATGGCTAGCTCTACAAGAAAACTGTATCTATCATAAGTTGTGTTTTAACGAGATCTACATTTTTTGTACAGTAAACTTTTGTGTACCTCCTGCGATTTGCCAGTTGTGTAAAAGTCATTCAGAATGAATTGAACTTCAGGGGCTAATCCCAAGAAATTCTGGATATACATTTTATTTGCAAGAAAATCTATTTATACGGCATTTTGATCAAAACCGTTAGAGCCATTGTTAGAAAATGGTAACTTTCGAAAAGTTTGCCATCTAAGGGGTACGTATTTTGGGGTGGGATATTTTTATGAAAATCTTCGCGTCATATCTTTTCTTTTTGATGTGTTTACTTGTGACACCGCAGGCGATGACACTACTGATACATACAATGAAGACGGCGCACCGGTGGAATGTGATGGCGGGGTAAACCGGAGAACCCAGAGAAAACCTGCCCCTGACGGTTTGTGCGCCACAATTCTCACATGCGGTCGCTTGGGATCGGACCCAGGGAGTCTAGGTGAGACGCGAGTGGACTAACCACTCGACCACGGCGCGGCTCTGTCGTATCTTTGGAAGATACTAAACTTAAATACCAAGTTTGATATTTAAGGCACTTTTCATTTTTAATTACTTATACTGTCCAAAAACACGCACATACACACATGGGCCTTTTTCTAAAATGCATTTTTTTATTAATGGGTCCTCAAAACACATATAACCGGTGAAATATCGGCATCAAACTTTTGGGTGCAATACAATACCTTCGCTTCCTATTAAGTATATTGTACATAAGTGCTACAGAAAGTAAAAAGAATTGAATTGGCGGTAGCTGAAGAGATTTGATTTAACTTGCAGAGTTTATCCAGAATTTTGCTTATATTTTGCTAGCTACTCTGGTCAGCCTGTGAAGACCAACAGGCCAATTTAGTTGGACTTACGAATGCGACAAAAAGAAAGAAAACTTAAAGAAAAAGCAGGTAAATTGCGTCTAACTGGACAAATCTGATCCGGTTTCGGGTAATTTAGCTAGGATATTGTTTGTGTTTTGCTAGTTGCTCTTATCAGCCAGTAGCTCCAAACATGCCAACCTATCTGCGTGTCATTTTTTGCTGATTCTCCCACTACGCACATTCCGTCAATATGATATGCTCCAGTGTTCATCCACACCTGAATGGATAACTACTTCTATTAGATTCCTCAGCAATTTTTATGCCTTCCAGCAACCTATTGCATTCCTGAATCTTCTTTATTCCCTTATATTGGTGAGATGGTCAAAATGGTTTACGTAATTGTTTTCCTTCTATCCGTACTAAAATTGTAGATTATTGGCAACATAGCAATTTGGTAATGTCACCGGCACGTGCTTCCTGTGCGGGCTACAGGTTGTCGACAATTCCGATTAGGTAGGAACAAAGAAGGTCACCAGCGAAACACTAATGTAAACTGAGGTCTACAAATGTCGAAGCCTTCGAAAGGTCATGGACTAAACACATTTGAAACCTTCTTATTGTCATTCGCCTGCGTTCACTAGTTGGTAGTGATGTCATTGTAATATTTATCCACCTTTTAACACCACGGTGTCTTGGTACGCACGTGGTTGCAACGTAGCCGAATTGATCTGAAAAGGTAGGTTTAACTTAGTGTTTCAATCTTAAGGGTGTGTTACACGAGAAACATCTCGAAAATTTTGAAATGTCCTTTCTTTGTAGCTTATTATTCAGAAGAGTACTAACTTCCTATCATTTTTTCCCCACGAAAAATAACTCTAATGCTTTGTTTTGGGCACTTAAAGTTTAAATACCTTACCTTTGAAAGCGCTACAGTGAGGCAAGCCCTCTGTCAAACATATTTGAGGTAAACTCAGTTCCCGTTCCCAGTACCTGGCTGCTTGGAGGGCACCTGCAGTGTTGTGACCGCATGGAGGATGCAGGAACGCTGCTAGAAAAATTTCCCTGTGTTTACATTTCTCATAAAGGATATTTCTCAATTATGAATCGTAGTGACAAGCGGTGGTCAAAAAAATGGAAATTGCAAGGCGTAATACCTAAACATGTGGGAAAAGAGGAGTAGCCAGGACTAGAGAGGATGCAGAAAGACCGAAAGATGAGGATTATGGTTCTGGACACATTAGAAGTTTAGAAATCACATTTGTTTTTTACAGTTGCAGTGTTTTTGTTTTTTGAAGTTTCCCAATATCTTAAATGTTATTTACAGAATGTACCGTTTCTCTTAATCTATTGTTCCAAATGCTCTCATTTTTTCTACCCAATATTTAATGTTTTAGAAACAGTCTGAATTAATTAAAGTTTTCATATATGTCCTAAATTCTTTTTTAAAAAAATAAGTAATTTCAGAAATGATTAAAAATTTTCTAAGAATTTAAAAAAATGTACATAAGTTTTATTCAAGCTAAATAAAGAAAGTAATTGATTCAAAGTTTTCCTTAATGCTTCAATACACATGAAAAATAATAATAAGCAAGTAGTAAGTAATTTTCCAGGAAAGGTACACCCAAGTAGCTTAAATGCAGAATTTGTTATAAATAAATAGATACTAAAAAGTAATAATATATATAATATAGATATAATTTTGTGGATTCAAGGATATGAATGGAAATAATACGGCAAGTTTGACAAGGGTACTCATTTTGGTTAACAAAGAGCGTATAATGTCATCGTCATAGGCATTTTAAGAAAATCTGAGTACTTCATTTACCTACCACGTAACACCCCTTTAATTTATGGCTACAGGCCTAGACCTGCGAGAAAATACATTGGGTGACATTTGTTTTGAAAACATTAGCTATTCCCTATTAGTGAATTATTTGCTCTAATAGCCATTCAGTGATTGGTGAGCTAAGTCGGTCTAAAACTGTAGCAGAATATTTTTTTCCTCGTAAATCATGCCTTGGCGAGTAAAACTGCAATATAATTATTTGTTACACTTATCAAGAGAATATTATACATACTAAGTGCCCCTTTACCCCAACTCAATTTTCTTAAATTACTTAGGCTTAGAGATGGATTAAATTTAAAATGCTATTTATTACATATTCTTCTTTGGCGTCTATCCATATGTTTGTCATTCGTTTATTGTACATCTTTCCCACATTGACCCCCCCATGGCTATTCTTCACAATCGCTTCCCAGCACAGCTGAGAAAGACATCTAAGAAAGCGAAAAACCAAAAATATCAAAACTAAAACGAAAATTTTATGTGTTACATTCAGATGACTTTCTCTGCTTACTACGTTTATTTTTATATAGCTTCTACATTATTCTACATATAGCTTCTTACCAAAGCCTATGTTTACTTTCTCTATACTAAGGACATTGTGTGTAGAAAAGTTTTGTATTGCACCCAAAAATTCCATACCGAGATATCGCCAGAAATGTATGTTTTGAGATCTCCTGAATCAAAAAAAAAAAAAGCATTTTTAGAAAAATATCCGTATGTGTGTCTGTCTGTCAGTGTGTATGTGTGTCTGTGCGCCAGTGGGCAGTGTAGCTCAAAAACGAAAAGTCCCTTAAATAACAAACTTGGTACTTAAGTTCAGTTCAGTATCGGCACGAGGATTTTCAAGAAAATCCAAACACCCCCAACTACCCTTTACATGCAAAAATGTTCGAATTTTGATTTTCTAAAAAATTGCTCTAATGGTTTTGATTTAAATGGCGTATATTAAAGATATTTACATGACAAATAATATGTATATCTTGAATTTTCTGGGAATAGTCCCTGAAGACATCTTTACTCTAGAGGAAGTTTACGGCATTTTGCATAACTCTTAAATCGTAAGAGATGGACAAAAACTACCTAATAGAAACTGTAGAGCTCGTTAAAATACAAATTTAAGTTGTATGCATTTTTTCGTGGAGGTGATCGTCTTTGAGATGTTCCTTGTTATTGGTTTCAGCTATAAAATACTTATATTTTCACATACGCCAATTTCTCAACTCCTGTGCATGCAAACAAACTAAATTCAGTCACGTAGCAACCAGCTTTTGACTATCATTTTAGCACATTGTACTGCCTTACTTCCCTTCTACTTACATGGAAGCAAGTAATAAGACGATTTTTTGTTAATTTTTTCTCGATTAGCATGAAGAAAATAGAAGAATAAGTTTTTAAGAATAATCTGTTGTAGAGATGTAGAGAAAGTAAGATTTTCCTATTTATTTAATATTAATCGAGATAATTTTGGCAGAACCTCTTTCACTACACATTTAGTTGTCGAGTATTCTACGGTGTTTGTCAGTTATGAGGACTGAGGAAACGCTCGAAAAAATCAGCCAGGTATGACGGTCCGATGGGGGGGCGGGGGAGGTTGAACCTCAGATCTGTGGTTCACGACTCTGTTTCTTAACAAATTCGACTTCCGGTGAGCTGGTTTTAATTGTGTGTAAGCCTTGGTTTTTCTTTACAGATGCTCATCTATACTGCACACACTGCAATTACAACCTTCCCAAATGGGCTATGGATAAAAGAATATATTTTTCATTCTTTTATCGATAATACATTTGGGAATGTTGTAATTGCAGTGTATGCAGTACAGATGAGCATGTGTAAACCTTGGTTTTTCAATGTGTTAAGGTTCTTCAATGTATTATTTTTTGCATAAAATTAATATTAATAGTAAATGCAATCAAATTTCAGTGCTTTGTGACCCAATATAATGATGTGACCTTACAAATGACATGTCGGTTGATTGCCAGTCCATACGCACCAAAATATCTCATCTTTCGCAGTGTTTTTTTCATAGGACAGTGGACCAAGATGAAGATCTAGGGACATACACAATTACACACCCAATTTCTGAAAGAACTGCATGCAATAGTTCACCAAACTTTCAAATTTGTTCTTCATAGAGTGAATCACATACAGAAAGTTTTGAGTTTTCCTTAAAGTGTTTTAGGGTTACACTTCAAGCCATTTAGTGCCAAACACGATATAATCATGTTCCAAAAATTCAGTGAAAATTGCCAATCACGATCAAATCGTGATGCCGTTTTCATGTTTTAACTCTTTCCACATCTTAGCCGTAGAGAAAGGTTTTCTGGAGCGTTTCAGGGTCTTTATCTTCACTCCAAGGAGCTAAATTAGCTCCAAATTTAGATTCTAACGAGTATTTATTTACGCTGGTTGAAGCATGGCGTCATCTAGCCGGAGGTTACGAACTGAAGAGAAAATAAAATCTGCAGTTCGCGACATATTAGAAGAAAGCGAGTGATTTTGAATTTTCAGACTTCGATGAAAGAGTTTCTGACATCGACGTAAGAGAGGAAGATATGTATTCTGGCTTCAGCAATGAAAATACATCCTATAACAGTAGACCTCGTACGCAGAAAATAATTGGTGTGCTTATGAAAATGGATTTACGGAGATGTAACCAGATGAAGAATACAATGTGAATCAACCATTCAGCTACGCAATGACACAAGAGCTAAATTGTAAAGTAATCTACGTTACATTTGTATCCTATTGCTTTATGCCGTGTTCATGGGCTAGCACTAAAAGGGTTAAGTTAATACGTTGCACAAAACTAGGCTCAATCTGGCAAGTGTTCACTTCAGATTGTTCTCACGAACTTGAAAATGCCACGTCATCAGATGCGCTTCAAACTCGCACGTGTTATGACTGCGGCCACACACAGCTGCACAGCTCGCAATTTCAGTCGTTAAATTGGCTCGGGAAATAACGCTCTAAAACCTGTTGCTTTGTTTGTAAATATGTCATAAACCCTGGATGTTAATGCTGACAAAATGAATGCATATCAAGTGTTCTGTAACAAGACAGAGAAAACAGTTCATCGTTAAGCTTTCGCCCACACAGAAAAGACAATTAAACCAGACTCATAAACATAAGGTCGGAAGTAAAGAAAAAAACAAAACCTCCTACAGCAACTGGAAATCACAAAATTAAGCTCAATGTGGGAAGAACAACTTCCTGAGATCTAGAAGAGGAAACATTTTAAAAATTCCATAATATCAGGTAAGAAATGACCCTCAATAACCGACCGAGTTGACCCCACGATATCGTGTGAGGATCGCATTCGGGAGATAGATCTGGTACAGTGATTACCATCTCTGAAACTTCTTCTTAAAGTGATGCTGTCTGGCAGTTCACAAGAATAAGCTCTTACCGATTTTTGCAGGGGTTCCCCCGTCATTAATAAAAATAAAAAACGAGAAACCACCACCACCGCTGTTGCCACTGTGTCTTTGTATGTCATATGTTCATAGTCAAAGGGCATCATTTATTAAATTATTGCCTGCTGTCTCAGTTGATTACTTACGAATAGTTTGATACAGGTATTTATTATGAATAACATCACTAAATCAGATGAAAGAAGAAATGTGTAAATAGGCTTCAACTTATCGTTACAAAAATGCGCATACCTGTAACACCTCAACTTTTAATTTTATGCAAATCTATGCATCACATCAATGATACTTAGCAAAAAACAATATTAATTAATTTACAACATACTATTTCTTGTAATGTTGGAATATTTGCTAGTAACAGACTATGGAACTAGTTGTCTTATTTTTCAATAAACTGGAAAACTCAAGCATTCGTGTTCTTTAAAGATTAAGCAGGAGAAATGGACATATTTAACCATGACACAGTGCAAGTTCCAATAAAAAAAGAAATAATAAATCGCTAGTTTATAAATAAGCGTGAGCTATGATGTGTAAATTTTCGGGAAATAAAACAAAAGCTCTGGTAAATTGCGTTATATAGAATGTTGATAACATAAAAGACTTCATCTCATAATAAGTATTATTATGTGACGTAAAGAGTCAGAATATTTTAGCGTTTTGTTTTAGTTTTAATTTCCTTGAGCCCACCACGCGGTGTGGAGGTTAACACATAGGATTCACCTTCAAGAGATTCCCAAGTTTGAATTTCGGTTTGGGTGATGATACATTTTTCCGAGTTTTCACTTAATAAGATGAGTCTTAACTTTAAGCTTTATAGACCCCGTGCTCATTAGAGCATTATTTCACCCATTGTATTCATCATCCTATATGACTTACCCGCTTAACTTTTTTGATAGCGTTTAACGCCCGCTTGTACTATATATGGCACCGCAGGCGATGGTACTGATGATACATGGAATGAAGATGGAGCACCGGTGGAATGCAATGACGGGGCAAACCGGAGAAACCCCGCTGCTGTGCCGCTTTGCCCATCCCAAATTCCAAATACGGTCGCCTGAGATCGAACCCGGGCTACCTTGGTGAGAGGCGAGTGACCTTACCCGATTAAATTATATTAATCTAACAACAAAGTGTCTTCAACAATGTTATTAAAATAACCGACGTTTTAACTATTGGTAAAAGGTTACTTTACGTAGTCGGCTTACCCTTCCCTTACGTAAGACTGACACCCCTTGGACTTACAAGCGGGCAGCCACAGAACGCGAGGAAGTGAATGATATAAAATGAAAGCGAAATGAATGATAGGAAATGTGAAGATGGAGCGATTGGTGGAATGAGTGGCGGGGGAACCGGAGAAGCCGGATAAAACTCACCCAGATGCCGTTTCGTCCCTGGCACAGCCATAAGAGTATTTAGGTGTAGATTAGGTAATAGTAAATACATTTCCATAATTCCCATGACACCTGAAAATTCATCAAAATTGGTTCATCAAATATCTGAATTCTGACTTTGACGAAAACCATATAAATCGTGGATAAAGAGAAGCAATTATTTTTACACATCATGATAATACGCAGTGTCATTGTTCTGTGGATGCTAGAAACAACAATATCACGATATTAAAAGCTTCTGTAACATAGGATCACAGAGTTGACTTTTTTCGGTGAATGTGATTCGCATTCACTTCTTTACTTACCACCACACGATATCTTTTGATACCCGGAATCGTTTTCAGATTTTCTGTTTCCATAATTTTCAAAAGCTTTTGACGTTTTTGCACTGATCCGGTGTTAACTAAAGTTATCTTCGAGGACCATAGGAGGTCACTCTGGCAGAGGGCATTGTCAGCATAAACAACAACGTTTCATTATTGATCACTTCTTACGAACATAAATAGCCTTTTTGTGATACTAAGCAATTTTTAGATTACTTCTTGAGCTATTCGAAACGTTCAATATTTTGTAATTCTTTTAAGGTTCCCTTTGCATATTCCTCGCGATTGCGTGTAAATATATACAATTTTAAGTTCAGCGTCCAGTTGTTCAACATTCGCTGCTCCCTGTGTAAGGAAATTGTAACTTAGATATTTCTGCAAAGGTTTATAACAATTAAAATAAGTTATCTGGAAAAATAAGTTTTTGTAAGAGTATTTGTATACCCACTGATAAACGATATCGGGTAGAGAAAATCGTGTGCATGGAAACATTGAACAACGAGAAGAGTGAACAAATTACATATGCAATTTTTTGTAGTGGTGTTTAAGTAATGTGCTAATCATACATTTTTTCAAAATATATTGTATGCAACATTTGAAATAATTAGCAGGTATACCTATGTAGTAAAAGTAAAATAAAACGTTGTTCCTGAAAAAATTAACATATATGCATTATATTTAAGGCACGCTTATAATTTTTCTGCATGTGATAAGAATTAGAAAATATTTATATAAGAACTGAAAATGTAGAACTTTCATCTAAGGGTAGGCTTAAAGGGCTAGATAAAACTAGCTGAAAGAGTACATTAAAACTTAATGTTATAAACGTAAGCATAGCTTTTAGGAATCAAATGAATGGAGGGCCTGTTTGCACGTTTACAATAAAAGTTTTAACTTTTAACCCAAATTTGTTGAATGATTTACACCTAGAATTATGGAGTTTCTAAGGACAACGTAAAACAAAACAAACAGGCCAATAAAACGCCACAGTCCCAGGAGCTACCCAATAGAAACTTAGATCTTGGGCAAATCTTTAATTTCAATTTTTTTAATCTCATCACCAGCGTTGCCTACTGTTAAGCCGAAAACAAGGAATTTGGCTTAACAAATTCTACAAATATACACCTACTTTTACAAAACACATATCTGTTTATTACCTCACCGATTTATTACTGTAAATAAATTGCATTGTTCTCTATCACCTTAAAGAGGCACTACGAATAGATATCTAACGTTTCTAATTTTGCGGCTATTTACTTGAAACTTGGCACACTTAATATCTACGGCCAAACAAAGATATGAGCGTGCAAAAGTTGAAAGTACTAGGGCGAGTGGTTTATTAGCTGATTCGATTACATTCTTATAAAAAACTCTAAATTTTCAAAATCGGCCTTGCGCTTTCACATTTGCCAAAAAACTATGATTGTGTCATTTTCTGGTACTATACTTGAAAATAAATGTAAGTATTTTATTTAAGCTGAAGCTGTTTTTGCGGATATATACATTTTGCTGTCATGAAGTCGCTGGTATAAAAAGTTATCCTTATTTTTTCAGTTTTGTCATTTTACTCCTGTTAACATCACTAGGATATCAGTGTGTGTACTTATCAACAAACCGTTCGTCTTATTGAGTCATCTGTTTTAACAAAAACACTCATAATATGAAAAATAAGATTAGCAGTCACCTGAAGCTCTGCTTTTATGACATCTATGTTGCTCTTATTTCAAGTTTCAGTTCAGTACAGAAAGAAGTCTTTCTGTTTCTGCATTTGAACCTGCCACATTAAGTATCTACAAGCCCATTTACCTTAAACAAGTTATTTACACACATTTCCTTGTTTTTTCAAAGCACTGAAAACCTTAACACATTTTTATGATGCTTTCTCGTCCTGAGATAATAGTTAACCCTGAAAATATTTAAAGGATTGGTCAAAAAATCGAAAATACGCTTTAGGTAGCAAAAGCATCTTGGAAAATTAGGCTACTATAGGGAATCAATATGTAGCTGTTCCCCCTTGTTTTGTGCTCTACATCTATTTAAAGATTATAGAGTATACCGATTTCCTAGCGTACTATTTTACAATAAATGATTAATTCATGAAATTAAAATTTCAAGCATTTAGAAAGTATTTATAATAATTCAAATTTATTGAATATCGGCGCGTAAATCTTTTGTGTGTGGTCCAATGCTCCAATTCAAAACATTCCAAACAAATTCCTCAAATTTTAAGGCATGCGGAACATTTTGATAGAGCAGTATGTTTTCATAACATTTTCGTGAAAGAACTTACGCCTTGCTAAGTATTTATCCAATTTGAATGAAATTTACATTCATATCAACTTAACTGCAATAGATCACAATAAGCACTTCAGAAAAGTCTATACAGAACTATAGAAATTTGAAATTTCACTCCCAGCGTCCCTTAAGAACGTTTTGAACTTTTTAATTTGACGCTCTGATTTTAAAGTGAGGAGCACACAAAACTATTCTGACAATATTTCCACAAATGTAACGTGCTGGTGTGATATACAACTAAGCTCAAGTAGAATTTATTTAAGATTTCTTCAATTAGATCGTGAAATATATTTAAGGAAAGGCATATATGAAAATTCCAAAGCCTACAGTTTTTAGGAAAATAAGCTCAAATCTCAGACCAAATTTCTATTTAGGACATGTAATATAGGAAGTTTGAAATTCCAGACTAATAGTACTAACTTTTTTAAATTTATACCACAGGTTTAACATATTGAAATAAGCTCATTGCAAATATCATTCTTTCTTTTTCTCTAATGAGTTAGATGTTATGGCCAAAGTTGTTTATGTTTTTATTACGTCACTAAAAAGTCTCTTGCGAGTAAAAAATTAAAAAGGTTGATCTAATATTTTAACCTTAGGCTCACAGTACATTTGCTTTTTGAAATCACCCTAGGTTTCTCTGTGTCTCATTTGGTTTAGGCTCGAAACAATTTTAACGTAATGAATATGCCTTCTTTGTCACAAAAAAATAAAATTTTTATGTTTGAAAATTGAAAACATATGGTTAAATACTTTCTGAAAATAAAATCTAGGAACTTCTTATTTACTGTACCTCTGTTAACATGTACAGCAAATTTTATTCGATTTAGCGAAAAATTGCTCCGCAAGAAATAATTTTACAGGAAGAAAAATAATGAAAATATCAATAGCAAGAAAACAAGGGTAAATGTGAATGCATGACTCACATTAAAATCCACCAGGTTGATAGGTTGAATCCTTAAATTTCCTCTGCTGCTGCCTTTTCTTCTTACATTGCTGCTTTTCTTCCGCACAATTTCGTTTTTTACTTAGTATGACGCGAACTGAAATCTCGTTGAACTGAAGTTTTTCTTGCTAGTCCAATACAGTTTCACCTCTAATGCTTTTCTGTAGTTAGGGCATTTAAAGATGATGGCATTTCTATATTCGGGAATATTTTAATTATTTTATGGAAGTAAAATAAAAAAGCAGATAAGTTTTTGTAACTTTTCATGAAATTTCAGTCATGCATACCCTTAAAATATACGCATTTCAATTACCATGCCTATATGTGAATTAGTTTAGCTGATATTTAGGTTTAACTAACTTTATACTTACACTAATTAGCTAAAGGATCCACGCGCTGCAGAGTTGAGAATTTTGATAAAATTAAAATAGGTATTATTCATTAAATGTAACTTATTTTAGAAATTTTATCCATTAGTTTTTTTAATGGATTTGTTGTCTAAGAGTAAATTAAAAAGTGGCTCGCATTACAAATGTTCTTATATTTTAGTACTTTGCAAAATACAAAGAAAAAATACCACAATATTTTCTTCGTTTAATGTATTCTAGAATGGTGTTTTAAATTTCAGGCCAGTTGGAGAAAAACTGCATCGTGTGTAACATTTTGAATATTAAAAAATGTAAAAAGTGAGTCAAAGTCATTAAATGTTACTATCTGTTCCGTCAGAAATAGAGTATCTGCATATAGCATTTAATAGAATAAAGTAATTCATGAGGTACTTCTTAAAATTTCTAAGATATTGGAACGAACTTCATCATATAGAATAAATTACTTACTATTAAGAAAAATGCGCAGAAAAAGCAAAATGAGAAAACCTAATTTCCCTAATACTAAACCATGCAATAGACGTTTCGACCTTTCGTTTGGGAAGTGTTGTTGAAATTTTGTACCAAGTCAAATGGAAATTACTGTATGTATGAGGTGGGAAATTATGTAAAACTTAAGAAAATTGGGAAATAACCCACTGAAAGAAAGGAAATGTCGTGTTTCCTTGCAAACGTACTTCTGTAGAGAAATATACAGGTTGTTAGGAAGATAAGTGCAGACATTTGTATTGGTGATTGAGAACAATTCAGAACAATATTACATCAATGTTTTCTTTATTTGCACGCCTCTAATTTTAATTACTAAGGGTAGTATGCTTTCCAGTTGGTTAGTACCTGTAAGTAGGCGTGGAACCAAAAGGCATAGTTAGGTACGTATTCATTTTCCCCGAGACCGCGGTTTGGAAGTCGTAACCTTGAGTGGGCGTGTTTCACTATTATGAATGATGTATCGGAACTGAGCTTGAATGATATCAACGAGGCAATGGCTCCCAAACTAGCTAGGCCAATATGTCACGTACTGACGTGTGAAAATGTCGAAGAAAAACGCATATAGTCTCTAACTCTAAAGCTAGTGACGCGCTGTTGATTTCGAAGTACAATTAAGAATATGCAAAACATACCAGGTAGTAAATTATGAGATTGTTTTCTGGAAAACTTTTGGAATAAGAGAAAACAAAAGCAACATTGAAGTGGATTCACATTGTGGTACTATCTATAAAAATATCTGTATCTATATCCCTAACACGCTACATAGTTAATCTAAGATATGATGAATATAATTGAAAATATAAAGAATAATAAAATATTCTTTACATGTGAATCCGCCCTACTGCTTCTTCTTCTTTTTCTTCTTCCCATCCCAAACTTTCTCGTTTATTAGCTAGAGCCACTCCAGTTCTAATTGAGTACATTTTTGGCCCGTTGTCTTTACCATATTTATCTTGCTAACGACCAATTTTAAGCTGAAACTAAAATAACAAAATCTCGGCATGATGCTAGGTACATAAGCATCATTTAATTTCAACTAATTTTTCAGCATTCTAAGAATTTAACTATAAATAGCTAAACCTAATATATTGGATAGATATCTAAAATATTTTTGTTTGTAAATCCACGTGGAGGAGAAAATAAATCTATAGAGACCACGTGCACAAGGATATTTTAACTGTCACGTGACAAAACTTAAATGCGCCTTAGTCCAAGAAGTGGCATAGGTATATTATGAATCTAGAAGGTCTTTTATGAGCCAAAAACAGAAACAAAACAGCGGTGTTAAAGCTTATGCCCAAATTTCGTTTGTATATTACTTTCAAACTAAGTACCTACATAAATATGTTTTAGAAGTATATAGATATACATACAAAGTCTTTTAGAATAAATAATTTGAGATAAATGCTACTAAATACAAGATCTTGACTTAGATTCTATAAATGTTGAAATACTGGAGAATTGCCGGCACTAATCATCAGTGTCCATTAAACACTATTGAAATCTGATACTGCATATTTTTATCGATTGACATTATCTTGGTCTTCCAGCTGTTCTCTCTCTCTCTCTCTCCCTCTCTCTCTCTTCTTTTTTTTTTTGCAATACCTTCTTTTTATTTATTTTTTATTTTTTTTTGGGGGGAGGTGAAAAGGAGAGAGGAAGATCCAGTAGAAAATGGGGGACCAAGGGAGGGTTATTTGTATCTTTTTTGTTTATTTACGTTTATTGCATGTCAGTTTATTGTGTTTACTTCGCCATTGTGGTCAGTCCTATTTCACGTCTTGGAAAATTTTGTTCCTTTCGTTGGTTGTGTTTGTAATTTTGTAGAATGAGTCCTCCACACATCAGTGGGAAGCTTAAGCTAACAAAATTATCAGTGCTTCGCAGTGTTGAGGTGATAGTCAACAGAGGGACCAACAAGATTAGTTGGAACCTCAAAGCGAGTGATAAAAGGCCGCTTCTCACCTGTTTCAGGAAGCCGAACCAGTTCCAATATTATTTTTCAAGATCCAGTGGAATGTTCTCGCCACCAACGATATCACACATGGTTTTCTCCACCCGCTAACATCTATTTTTACATATGATCTACAAATCATTCCTACGAAACATCTTGTTTCTGTCTACTTCATATAGTCCGTCCCGTTAGCTCAGTTGTAGCGCACATGCAAATGGTGCGGGAGACCAGGGTTCCACTCCCGCTACCAGCGTAGGGATTTTCTCCGCCGCTAGGGGAACTGGATGTGTTTCATCATCACCATCCCGCAGAAAGAAAATCCAAATTCACCGCGGTATCGTCCTTCCCTGAACGTCGTGGTCGGATTGTGGTCTCTCCCACAACTCCGTCCCGGTCATTGAATACTCGCCACTTCCTATTAATAAAAATATACACGTACATAAACACATACATTAACATTTCCTTGAAGGCACAAGAGGGTTAGAGAAAACCAAATCAACAGCTAGCTATTTAAAAGCGACTCACTATTATGCCAGTTTTAAAATTCAATCTCTTCCCGTAGCATTGAGAAATAAGAAATAACTACAATACCTAAATATGACAAAGTATTTATTGGACAGTTCAAACTACTATTAACGGACAGGTATCTCGGAAATGGCTAGTGCTACACTAAATTTGTTTTAAATAGACTGTGTGCTTTACAGAGATTTACAGTGTTTACGAAGTAATTTTTGTCTAACGTATTTACATATTTTAGGAACTCATTATGCAGGATTATAAAAAATTCCTTCTGAATGACGTGTGTATTGCGCTCAATACAATTCGGTACCGAGATTTCATCGGAAATACATGTTTTGAGACCCACTGAATAAAAAATTATTTTTAGATAGATGTCCGTGTGTGTCCGTCTGTGTGTATAGGTGTGTGTCTGTGGGCAGAATAGCTCAAAAAGGAAAAGACTTAAACACCAAACTACATTTTTAAGTTTGGTATCTTCCAAGGATGCGACATGTAGATTTTCAAGAAAATCTCCCCCCCCCCAATCTCAATTACCCTTTACATGGAACATTTTACTAAAATTTTGATTTTCTCAAAAACGGTTCTAATGATTATGATTAAAGTACTTTATGTTTAAGATATTTTTATGACAAACGAACTGTATATCTTGGATTTTCTGGGAATAGCCTCTGAAGACCTCTTTACTCTGGATGACTTTTATATAACTGGCAAATTGGAAGTGGTATACAAAAACCTTCATCACAAAAAATGTAGATCTCATTAAAACATACAATTTATATCATACCTACTTTTTTTGTAGAGTTAACCATTTTCGAGTTATTCCGGATTATTAGTTTCAATTTTAGCCACTTAAACTTTTCTCAAACGGTAAGACATCTTTAATCTCGTTTCTCGTTTTTTTAATCGTGGCAGTCAAAAGAGATTGTATTTTCAGTTGTTTCACTTAGCGACCGGCTTTTAAAGGACAAGACTATCGCTTTAACCTGTGCATTCCGTTATTTCTCTTCTACTTACAAGGATCTAGTAATAAGACAAATTCTTTTTATATCTTGATTAGCAAAATGTAGATAACAGATTAATCTTTTGAATGAAAGGTTTGTTTGCTAAACGGCTAGAGGACATCATATGAATGGAATACATTAGACGTTTTCCCTTCTACCTACAGGGAGCAAGTAATAAGAATAATTTCTGCTAATTTTTATCTCGATTAGCATGATGTAGATAGAAGAATAGGATTTTTAACATTAATTTGTTACAGAGATGTAGAGAAAGTCATATGAATGGAACACATCAGATGTTTTAGTTTGTTATACAAATATCTTAATTAGATTCTTTAAATAAATGTTTCGAAAATGTTTCCAAGTAAAACATAGTTGGGGTAGTAGATTTTCTTGATATTTTCTCCTACATTAAGGGTGACTCAAAGCATGTATGCACAATGAAACCTTAATATGGGTTTTGGATGGATTACTAGTAGGTTACGTATGCACACTCCGTGCATAAAAATGACCCTTTCTCCTAGACTGTATTAGTATTTTCCTCTTTGTAAATTGTCCATCTTTAAGTAACCAAATTTTGATTCATCCCAGCCGATAACAGTTCTTATGTAACATGAGCTACCAAACAAGAGGGAAATAAGAATTAACGTGTTATAACATTTGTGAAATGTAGGACATATCACACCTGCTCTATGAAAGCTTTCGCTACGATTGATAACTATACTAGGAGAGTCTAAAGCATTTACAATGTTAAACGACATTATAGGGGAAGGGGTGATATCATTAAACTGGACCACAGTTATTACACATGCATGAGAGTTTTCATCAGCAACATATAGATGAAGGATAAGGATGTGGCTATTGTGGACAGGAATATCCAAACCGATATCAAGAAAACATTAGTTTAGCATAAAAATAAGGGTTTTAAGTTTCAACAATGCGGCCATATTTTAGAGAATAATTTGCCAATTTAGTGGCTAGAATTGCGCTAGGGAAAAGAGGTAGTCACGCTTGTAGAGGGTGAGGTGACTTTGATAGCACCAACATAAAGGTTCCGTGTCATCTTGGAAATTTCCTCCTCTTTAACTGCACCAGAACTATTTAAAAAGTTCAGAAATAACAATGGGGAAATCTGAAAAATGTTCTTGACTATGTTAGCTCAAGTTCTATCCAAACCTGGAGCCTTGCTCTTATCTATATTTATTTCTTGTAACATGTTCAGTTGCCTTGACAGTGATGGAATATCATTTTGGATACTGGCAGCAAGTATATTCTTTTCTTGAATTTCTTGTTGGTATTCCTTGACCTGGGTGATATCGCAGAAGAATGTGAATAAAGATGTTGGCGGTTTTTAAAGTCGCTTTGGAGCATCGTCGTTCACTTTTAATAGTGGAATGTGCTTTAGTATTGTTTTTGGGTGTACAACATGGGATTTGACATGTTTCACAGAACATTTGTTTTTCCAGTATTGGAATTTTGATTCATTTATTTTTTATTTGCATTTTATTTACATTCCTATATACAGATGCATACCTGAAAAGTTCGCCTGCGGTGCCAGAGTAGTAAAAGCGGGCGTTAAACACTAAAAATAATATATACCTTACAAAAATAATTTTACATTTGCATCAATTAAATCTTCTGTAGGATGTAATTGCTCTTTTTTGTACTAGATATATCTAATTCGATACTTCGCCTGCGGTGCCAAAGTAGTATAAGCGGGCGTTAAACACTATCAAAAAAATAACATGATACTCTATCAACAGGTGTTAATTGGTTTTGAGACTTTCATTTTATGGCAGGTATTTCACACACACACACACGCACACACACACATATATATATATATATATATCAGTATATTGTCCCATAACTCTTGTAATTGCTCCCTTGAAATGAGACCTTTTAACGTTTTCTATTTTAACTTTAATTACCAATTAAGTTTTGCTCAGCACATAAATTATTATTATCTATATTATTCTGTAATGTAAGAATTTTTAGACTATGTTCAGAACATTTTGTGGTATCATTAACTTTCCAGTTAGTAATGTAATACAACAAAAAACAGCTGCAGCCACTAACATCAAGTAACTGTAGGCGTGAAAGACCGCTTAATTTTGCTCAGATGCATCGTTATCAGGATTGAAGTTATTTTATGTCCCATATATCTACGACTCGGATCCAACTGCTTCACAGCCGCCTGCGGTGCCATTAGTAGTTAAAGTGGGCGTTAAACACTACCAAAAAAAAAAAAACTGCTTCACTTCCCTTCCGAAGGAAGCCATGTTAAGGATTTTTACACAATAAGAATTCATCGCCTACCGCAAGGTTTGAACCCGCGACCAGAATCTAGCATGTTACACCCAGACCATGGACGACGACTGATATAGATAATAATGACGTGCAATGTTTGAACTTCAGACGGGAAACCGATATGAGGCAACAAGAGCCTTGCTGCATATGCAACTATTAAGACATATGTAAAGAGCGTATAGTCTAACACGCAGTAAATTTATTTGAAGGAGCATATTGGAACATTAGCAACTGGAATAGATGAGGATTTGGTCTACTGATGTGAACTGAGTAAATGTTACTGTATTACATGTTGTAGGTAATTGTGTTGAAAATAAATAGTAAGATCTATAATATTTGTCCTGATAGGTAGGTATAGAGAATAGGTGCTAGGGTATAATTTACAGACATTATTCTATTTTATTTTGTTTCTTGGGATTTAGAAGTTAGAATTTCGGAAGTTAAAATCAAAAAGTGGTATAGTGAGAAAGCAGGTTAAGTGAGTTAGTGAATTGTAGTATAAGCTTTAAAATTTCAACTCAGAAAGTTAAACATTATTTTAATATAAAGTGAAGCATGTAGTGGAGGTATAGTAAATGTGAATCTAATAGAGTTAAGAAAGGGGAAAAAACAAATGAATGGTATTGAGAAGTTATAAAGCTGTAATAGGTTAAAATAATTAAAAGTGTAAAAAGACTAAACTGGTTAGGAGAAAAAGATATGGTGAAATATTTAAGAGGAAATAAGATGTAAATTAAAGGGAATAATAGTTGAAGAATGAAAATACACGTTAGAGTTAAATGTATTAAGTTGAAATATAATTGAATTAAGGTAATGAAACTAATAATGTTCAACAAATGTTATCAAGTTGTTGAAATTAAAATAAAGTATGTTGTAAAAATTGAATACAGATGTGGTGTACAAATGATACACATATCTAGGTTCAGACAAGTGAAGTAAATGGTTAAATTATTGAAGAAGATAAATAACAGGAATTATGTTATAGTTGTTAATAAACAAAACAACTGTGCATAATTTTATACTTTTATAATTAATAATGGCGACACCGTGGGTGAGTGGTTAGACCGCCCGCCTACCAACTATAGCGGCCCAGGTTCGATCCCAAGCACCTCCATGTGGGATTCGTGGTGGACGAAGCGACGTCTGGCGAGTTTTCAACGGGTCCTCCGGTTTACCCCGCCACTCATTCCACCAATCTCTCTATCATCATCTTTGCAATCTCCAATATCGCTTACATTTCATATCATCCACTTCCTCACGTTCATGCCCGCCTCTCGTAACAGTCTCTCCATTTTGTGATTTCGTGCCGTTGGCTCCCCAAAGGCTTCTGACCCCTAGACTCTGGTTTTTATGTCCTCTTGGGTTGTCAGACTTACATATACAGGGGAGGGGGGTAAGCCGATTACGAAACGAAACGGATAAATAGTAATACTGAAATGGAATGATAGACATAAAACAAAAACGCAAATTGGAAGAAAAATGTATTAAAGAATAGCATGACGAAATAAAATGAAAATAGAAGAGCAATTACAGGTTTAACACAGGTTAAATACAGCAAAATTGATGAGACCAAGTGAAAAAGAAGTTAAACTTGATTAACCAGAACAAAAATAAAGAAAAATGGAATTGTTATTCAAACGAGATTGATTTAATTTAAAGTAGGTTATATTAAGTATAAATAGTTGCATTTCAATGACAAATCTTATGTAAGAGTAAAATAAACAAAATAAAAGTAATTGATCTTTAGTGCGCTCAGCGCCAAAAAAAAAAAAATTCTGTGGATTTTGCATCGTTTACTGGGGTATTTTGAGATTAAGCAAAGGTATCGGTTTTATTACCTACTTATTTGTTATTAACTTAAACTCCACATATTTATTTTAAATCACCTAATTTCATTACAAAATGAGTTGCTTTAAATTAAAACTTCATACACAAAATATATAGCGAGCATACAAAGCATTCCTAAATCATGTTTTCGTTAAGTAGACAAACATATTGGGGGAAACACAAAGGCCATCATGGAACTAAAGTAAGCTTCCAGTAATTAATCCATGACACTGTTGTTCTTATAACAGCAATCAATCATTCTGCCAAGAAATGCTGACGATCGTTCCACTCGGGTTAAATTGTTTGCTTACGCTTCCCGTTGGTCCACTCACCTCGGCCACTCCCGTTGTTCACCGGTCATTGCGTGTATGTCGAACTTGATTACAAACCAATAGAAACCCAGGATCGCAAATGGTGTGGATCGCAAATTGTGAAACGGTTTGGCTAACATAAAATAAAGAAACATGCCAAAATACACTAACAGCATCGGCACACTTCCCTGCATCGGACTGCATATAAATAGAAAATTATCAGCTCCAAACAAAGTATGAAAATGTTTCTATAGTTCATAATATTTTCCCCTTCAGTTTAATGAGAAGTAAGAATTAAAAGATGTGCCTATTTAATAAAACCACTTTTTATATGCTGGCCGGAAACGTTAGTAAATATTATTGATTTTTACACCAATGTTACCTCACAAAATAGGAAAATACAACAAAAAAAAAAAAAAAAAAAAGTCACAGAAGTGCAAACTGGAAGGATACTGTAGCAAATGTTATAATGCAGGTATAGGCTTCTTCTGCGACTTTTCTGCTGCTTTTAGCAGATTGTTTTCAGGATTTTAGTATGAACTACGTTTTAAAAATCCAAATGGATAAAACTGTTATGATTTTATTACACAATAAATAGTTATTTTTAGTTATTCGTTTTTAAAACAACAATGAATTTTAAAAATATAAAAATCTCAATTATGAAATTTTGAAAATGTATTCCTCATTTCCTAAAATTGCCAGAAAAATAACACTACAATAGATTTGCAGTTAAAGGAAACATCAATTTTTAAAGTAAACTTTGCATAGTGTATTACAGTTTATTTATATCTATCTACCTATAATTTCCATATACTACAGTTTATACCTTGAAAACTGATGAAGAGTTTAGGTTGAAATATTTAAGCTATGATGAATAGAAGGCAAACATATAGTTACAATTTCAGCCAGATTGAAGCTGAAGCTAAGTTTTGTTTATGGAGGTTCTCCTCATTGTTATGATTCTGAGGTTCCCATTCTATTGTGGGCACAAAAGACCTCTTAATTTTGTTCAGGGGCCTGTTTATCAGCCATAAATCTTCAACATCGGACCTCCGGCTATACGTTCCTTCCAGAGAAAGCCATGCTAAGGATTTTTGCGCCCAAAAAGATCTATCACCCTCCGCCGCGCTAGAACCTCCGACCAAGGGTATCTAGGGTTAGCATGGTAGCCCTAGAATACGGAGAATTACGTAGATTGCGTGGATACTTTATTAAACAGCATTCCTTTAATATGAAAGATTAAGTTATGTAAGTGTATCTAGAATGTTCTTTTAAAATTTATTAAGTACTGTTTATTGTTTCTATGCAGTTTTATATACCTACAAGCCAATTATAAGAGACAGACGAAACCTATTGCACAAATAAAGAAGAGCGATTTTTAAAATATACCTAAAGCTTTTTTATTTTGTGTTTGTTTGTTTTTTCCTTCTTTTATTTGCGACGATAGCCCTTCCCAAATATTACTGTGTACCATTTAAAGTATTTAGTAGATATTTTAGATCTTCTTTATTTTCCTTACATTCCGTAAGAGCTGCTAAGTTGACTTTGTATACTTTTATAACGTTACAATAAAATTAAATTTCCGTCAACTTTTCTAATAATTAACAGGAAGTAGATATAAATAGCGTAGTTATTAGAGCTCTTTATAGAATAGGAACGAAAATAAGCGTTATTTAAGAAAAACTACTGTGAATCCACAATTGATAAGGAATTAGTGATGGTGTTTGTGGTGATTGATCCCATCTCTGAAGGCCCTACACCTTGATCAAAATACTGGGCTTATGCGCCGCAAGGAGGAGCCGCGCGAGAAGCTCACGCCCATTAATTAAATTTAAGGGCCAATGGTACAATTTAATCCCCCACTTTACTGTTCCTTCCCCTCACAAAGGGGAATATCATTGAAGGCTGGCGGTGTCTTAAAGGCCTTCTGCATAATTAAAGCCAAAGAATGCATGGAAAAACAAACGCGCGGGCCTGAATGTGAGAAAAAACCATACCAAAACAACTTCATATTTAACTCGATATCCTTCACGGGTACAAGATGAGGATCTGAAATCAGTCATTACGTTTTAATTAGACTATTAGTTTTTCTCCTGAATTGCTCTAATGTTTTTACTGCTGACAAGAAGTTCGTCTTATTAGGGCAAATAGTACGTAGCACAGGAATTTTTCTTAGAACATCGTAAAATGTTTACACTCCCGATTTCCTGCATCTAAAAAGAACTAATAATAGAAAAAGATGCAGTATTTTAGAAAAACTAGGTTCTACATACATCACCCGATATAGTTTGAGCAAATATAAACGAAGCAACTGACCTGCTTCTGATTCTCTGACGCAGAAATATCACTCCGTTTTACACATGTCTGCGTACGCTAAATTCTTCTGTACTACTTTTAATTTTCATTTGTCATTCTTTGTTTAACAGTTCCAGTTTAAAATTTACTCAATATTTCTGAAACCTCTTGCATTGTCTTAAGAGCTTCTGGTATTTTTAGGGCCGCGCCGTGACCGAGTGGTTAGACCACTTTCCTCTCAACCGGGTTCGATCCTAAGCAACCGCATGTGAGATTTGTGGTGGACAAAGCACCGCTAGGGCGGGTTTTCTCCGGGTACTCCGGTTTCCCCCGCCATCGCATTCCACCGGTGCTCCATCATCCTTCATGTATCATCAGTGTCACCGCCTGCGGTGCCATAAGTAGTTAAAGCGGGCGTTAAACACTACAAAAAATGGTATTTTTAGAGTAAATGCTTGTAAGTAAATGTTATTTTACAGTCATTATTCTAGCAAATAGAGAGCGCAGTCAATTTGCGCAGTACAAGGAATGGGAGGGGGGAGGGGGAGGCGGAGACTGGAAGTGATCGCCATGGGTATGTAAACCCACGAAGATATCGGTTGCCGGCCGACTGCAGCAACGAGATCATGCTCATTATGAATACACCGCTCTCATCTACTTGAATATTACTGAATTGATTCTGAAAATATGGCATCTTAAAACGAAATGGTGAAATTATTTCCTTCTCTCGGTACAGAGATAAATAATGTTAACAATTTTGTTATAAAATTAAGCTTAGTATACTGCAACCTGCAGCCATGATGCTTTATTTCATGCTGAAGTCATCCTAGCCAAATTGTGCTGCGGAATACTAATTCTGATTGTAGTAAAAATGTGTGACTCTTATTTAAAGGCACACTGTTATAGTGCTCAAATGGTTTTATGCAGGGAATAAATGGAACAGTTGCAACGGAACCGGCTGTTGAGGTGGAAAATGGAAGGGAGTGTTCGTCACATTAGTTGTCTGATGTCACCTATACACTGTGCAGTTAACATGATTGCTTTATTCAGCTACCAAACCTATCCATGCTTATGACCGACTGCAACAATTCAAATTTAATTTGAAGATTTTTTTCCTGAAGTTTTAAACGTGATAATGCTAAAATAAGAGTATTGCTTATCATATGCTGTTTTAACCATTTACTTCATATATAGGTCCTGATTCGACTTTCTACACTCCTCTGAAGCTAAGTAAGCTGTATTTGAAGGTTTCAGAGGCTGTCTTGAATGGCTTTGTTCACTTTAATGTTTTTACTATAATTTTACACGAAGCTAGGTTTACCTATACGGGTTACCTATAGGAATGCTTTAAGGGATTATATAGCTATAACGCTACATGGAGCTATAATACAAAGTTTTACGTACTTTACAGTTCTTTGTCGTTTTAGGTATTTTTAAACTAACACTTTATAGCTATTTGTCCTCCTTGCGTTCTCAGATGCGATTGCTAATAACAGAATTAGTAATTGTAAAAACATAACAGGAATACAAAAAGATTAGTTAAAGAAAACATTGGTTGTATGACCTGCCATATTTTACTTTTAAACAAAAGTGTAACTTGTTTACACATATACAGGCTAAACTGGCACAAACACCTCCTTAAAAGATGACAAATGCTAGCTGGACAGAGGTAGAATCAATTTAGGAAGCGTGAGAAATTATATATAAGAACGGGAACTGTAATATTAATGCTGTTATATTAAAATTATAAATCATGGAACTCATATATTGCACAGTACACACATTATATCCGCACTCATGTATTTGTAAAGTACACTCAAAGACATTAAAAATACGCCTGGAAATACTTATCGTAAGACGGGCTATTTTCACCGACCCTGCCCATGGCTTTCTCCTGTTTGCTCTGTTCTTAAAAGCACATTGGACAGGCCACTATACCAAAGGAAATGGATGGAAATGAAACGTAACTTGCGACAAATGAAGTTCTGAGTTGCGAACTGGTGATCCACAAACTCTCTGGTTGGACAATACTCGAAACAAAATAGATTAACCTCTTCTCTGCACTACATACTGAAGTTGTAATGACAAGATAATGCGCGCACGTGGTAGAGTAAATTAATACACGTCGACCTGTTCTGAAAGAGTGTCAGACGGTGCTGAGGGGTACGCAATAAGTTTTGCATTTTCATACTCGTGTGGTATGTTTTACCAAAATGGCACCAATGAAACTCGTGGAAAGACCCGAGTTCCCCTCAAACGATCACATTTTCAGCAAAATCACAGCGCCAGGCGTGACTTTAATGTCTTTGAGTGTATTAAACGTTTCTGTTACTCATTTCTAAACATTATAACTTCGTTCTGTCTTTAATGTACAGGTTTTTGTATAGAAAATAGTTTTGAAACCTATGGGCATCCATAGAGAATTAACATTTACATGTCCCTTGCACATCGTGCAATACACATGTTTCCCAGCATACTGTGTTATAAAATAACGTTTTTTGTTGTTGTTTGTTTTCTTTTTCTAAAATACTTTTTCACAATTTCAAAATGTTCCATGCGCCACAGTTTTTGTTAAAATAAAAATAATTTGTTTTCAGAATGTGCAGAAGTACATGTAATATTACAGGCGACAGAATCATCCCAACAATACTAATGTTTTCAAAAAAATTCTTTATGAAAAATGATACAATTCAGTAATCAGAATTAATGAAATATCATCGTGTAAAGTTTTGTGCGTACTACGGTTTAAAGCTTCAATTCTAAAAATGACAAACAATTTTCTCAAATGGCGCGTAAAAACATTTTGATTATGCAATAAATTTGTATTTATAAAATTATGAGATAATTTACATCTTTCAAAGTATTTATAGAATTTGAACTAAATGTGGTAATAGTATTAACACAGGAGCAATGCAAACGCAGTAAAATTTCAGAAGCATGTATGAGTACTAATAAAATTAATCTAGCAACAAAAAGAATCAGATCGTTAAATTAATTATTTTGGAACAGTAAGTGAAAACTAGATGGAATAAGAAGAAACATGAGAACACAAAGAATTCAGCACATCAGGCATGATGATATTTGACTGAAAATGGATACAGAAAAACTGTCATTGATAGGCTAGAGAAAACTCCAAAATGGTACGCGTGAGTGAAGGAAATGAAGGAACAAGGATAGACAAATAGTGTAGTCAACTAGTTCCTGGTAGAAAGAAGCTGGTAAGGACACGTATTACCTGGAGGAATGGAGTCAATAGAGATATGAAGAGAAGAGATTTGGAAGGAGGGCAGTGGCAAGACACATCTTGGTGAAATGAACATGAATAAAAAGTGAAAAGCCTGTAAAGTCTGTAAAAGTAGTAGAAGTAATTTTAAAGGAATTAGTCTTAAAATATTTAATTACAATTTCTAACCTATAATATATATATATGTTTGAGTTTATTAAAACATTATCAAGCTTTTGATTTGTATTCTTATTTAATGTTAGTGAGTTTGGATATGTTTCCAAGGGGTCAAGTATTTCAATGTGGATCTCTATATTATGTACTTTAGCACAATGTATTCAATTTTCTCAGATTATAAACCACACACACACATATTGTATATATAATGACATCATTTCCCAAATGCAGCAAAAATGATTTCCTAGAAGCGTAACAGGAAAAATATAAGTAGCCATAAAGCTTTTATTGACGTTATAAATACAATTAAATATGACCCACTAATGTAAGGAACATTTTCCAAAAAAAAAAAAAAAAAAAAAATCACAAGGACGTGCTAAAAATGACTGGTGGACTGAAGAATTAACATAATGTGAAGGAAAGATCATAGTAGCTATGGGCAGCCCATAGGTGATATTTGATATAGAAGTTGCTTGTGCACACGACTAAAAGTTCAGTACTAAGGTATACATTAGAGCTAAGTTAAAATGTAACAGGACATACGTTATAAAAACATCAGATTGGAAATATTTCTATGCTACACAAACGGCACAAAACCTTTTAGGCAGTGTGTAGCTATAATCTGTCCAGAAAATTGCATAATTACCTACAATAGAACACTCAAACTGAACAAGGACCTAAAACAAACTCAAGATATAACCAAGGTCATAAGAAAAGTTGTTCCCATTTGAGGTATAAGATAACATTATATGCAAAAACTGACTCAAAATGAATCCACCTTAGAACTCCAGACTCAGGATGACATATCTTTCACCGACGAAGATATTAATGGTGTTATAAAAGCCTTGTGATAAAATATTAATAGGTATACATATATCTCCGGAAATATCAGGTGTTTTTGAGAATGCCTGGTGACCGAAAATAATGCAGGAAACAGCAGGAAGGAATGAGTATACGTTTTCTTCGTTTTTACTTTCTCTAACCATACTATGTGCATAGTGTATAGAGAAGGCATTGCATTCCTCCCAAAAATGCGATACTGAAATGTCAACGGAAATACATGTTTTGAGACCCCCTGAATCAAAAAAAGGATTTTTAAAAAAGTCCGTGTGTGTCTGTCATTCTGCCTGTCTGTCTGTCTAAGTCTTTGGGCAGCATAGCTCAAAAACGAAAAAATCTTTAAATACCAAACTTGATATTTAAGTCGGGCATCTTCCAAGGATGCAACATGAACGCTTTCTAAAAAATTCCCCTTCCTCAACTACCCTTTACATGGAAAAAAAGAAATGCGAAAATCTTGATTTTCTCAAAAATGGCTCTAAAAGTTTTGATTAAAATCTCTTATGTTTACATGACAAATAAAATGTAAATCTTCAATTTTCTGGGAATAACCTCCAAAGACATTTTTATTGGATGAATTTTGCCGAATTTTTCATAACTGGTAAACCGTAAGAGATAGGCAAAAACTTAACAAAAAATGTAGATCTCGTTAAAAAGCCTGATTTACGTTATGTAAATTTTTTCGCGGAGTTGACCGTTTTTGAGATATTCCTTGTTATTAGTTTGAGCTTTAAAATACTTATACTTTTCTCACACAGGAATTTGTTAACTCCTGTGCATACAAATTAAGAAACTTCAGTCACATAGCAACCAGCCTTTGACTATCATTTTAACCTATGGTACTCCCTTATTTCCCTTCTACTTACATGGAAGCAAGTATGAAGACTATATTTTCTGCTAATTTTTTCTCGATTATGAAATAAATAGAAGCTCAGTTTTTTAACAATAATTTGTTGCAGAGAAACTCATGTGAATAGAACACATCAGATTCTTTTCTGGATGTTTTATTGTGATTGCATTGATATTACGTTAATATGAATACCCGGTTCATTAATCCTTTATTACATGAAATATGTTGCTCCATATGGCGTTCTTCCTATAATTCGCAAAACAATATTTATATCCCTTTCACCAGCACCACAACTGAAGCGACTTGTTATAGCCGTGATCGTTAGTGCGATACGAAATGGACTGGCCAGCCAAACAAAGCCGAATGTCGCGAGTTTGAATTCCAGCGACTGTAGTCAAATGTAAAGGTAGGGGGGCCCAAATAAAATGACCGGTGTGAAGGCACGGTTGGATGCTATTCTACCGTGCAGTACCTTCTACCACTCATACTAGACCAGCTGGTAATAAGTTCTTAACAGAGCTACAGAAGAGCCCCAAATATTCTTACTTTCTTTTAAACTTATTGGTTATACTTACATGATTGCTAGAGATTAAGTGAACTACAACTCATAATGGTAGGAAATAGATACTTTAAGTTAAATTAAGGAACATTGGGAGAGATTTTTCAAATTTATATGTTTTGGTATAATTATTCTGAAAGTTTTATTGTGATTGCATTGCTGTTACGTTAATATGAATACCGCAGTCATTTAAATTGGATAATTACTTTGAACTAAATAAATAATTTTATAATAAATAGTTCAACGCGCCACAAAATTAGAGAAAATTGGTTAGCATTTTTAGTTGAGGCTTTGAACCGCGTGCGCGCGCACACACAAACACACACACTAAGCTGTAAGTACGCGTTGATAATTCAATAATTTTGGTTACTGAATTTTGATAATTTTTAAAATGTTAGTAATTTTAATCTCTAAAATTAATCATTTTTTTGATAAAATTAATAATGTTGATACGATGATTCTTCAGCTGTATAATTACAGTACATACTTCTGCATATTCTGGGAAATTTTAGTTGTATTTAGCTGCAGGACCGCGCTGACCTCGGAGCGGTCTTGGCGTCAGGGTTGCCCTTTCTGGGGCGACTCCTGGTCACCGAAGCTGCCAGGAGGGAACGACAGCGATCCTGTAGATCCTGCTTTCGAAAACATTCCGATGTCTGCTCTTCCCCGCTGAAGTGACACCAACCCAATTACTTCGGGGTGTTATGTTCAAAAAGCTGAGATCATTTACATTTACATTTAAAAAACAGTTTTATAAAATATTAGGTATGCTAGGAAACAGGCGCATTGCACGATCTTTAAATGGCTGTAGAGCACGAAACAAGGGAGCAATTAAACGTTGATTCTCTATTGATGCCCACAGATTTCAACAACTGTTTTCCATAAAAAAAGCATTTTTCGATTTTTTGTCCGATTGTAACCTTAGTTTCACATCCAGTGTATAAAGTAACAATGAAGTTACAATGTTTGGAAATCAGTAAACAGAAATATTTGGTGACTTACTAATATACATGATTACGATTATATTGTAGTGTATCTATGGTATTCGTATTCAATGAAAAATAGAATTGAATGCTTTCCTGTTTTAATGTCTATGAAAATACTTGTGACCTATACGCCTCCGGAAGAATAGTTCAAAAAATAAAATAATTAAACAATTTGTTTGAGTAATTTCTGAGATTATTCTACTTCCCCAGTCCCCCCCTCTGTCTCTCTCTCTCTCTCTCTCTCACATAGTAACGCTTCTCTGTTTATAATATTAGTTGTAGAGTTTTTAACTCGTCTTAAGAAATGAAATTCTTAGAGGGATGGGTAAATTATAGAGTATTGCAGATGCACGGCATAACTGGAACATGCCACAGTGTAGTTTTCATGTACCTAGGTGTGTTTTGTAATTATTTGAATCTGAATCAAGAAAAGAAACAAACAAAGCAAGAAAATATCTTTCTGCAGTCAATTAACACGGACTTGAATTTTTATGAGTAACCTATATTAAAAGAGAAAACCGTATATGTCAAGGTTTCTCAATCTTTGTTGTCCAGACCCTTCCCAGGGATCCGCAATAATTACAAGAAAATAAAATATAAAACTAAAATCCTATATGTTATATTCATATGACTTTCTTTACTCTATTGCGCTTATTAGTGAGTTTACAAATCATTCATACGAAAGTTTAATTCCTATTTATTTCATTGCATTTGATATAACCTTTTTCATAAAAAGCTGCCTTATATATTTCGTTTGAAATACAAATGTAATAGCAATTGTCAAATGCTTTAGAACTGGACGCTGTATGCTGGCTTTAAAATGTGATACTTTTTTCATATAATCGCGAGAAGCAACTGAATTTTGGGAGGACTTTCAAACCCAACCATTAATAACGAATCCTTATCTTGGAAATGGTTATGCCACAAATATTGTTTTAAATTGATTGTATATTTTAAATAGATCTACATTTTTTGAGCAGTACGTCTTCGTCTATTGTTTGGATAACGTTTACCTAACAGTTACGCAATGTTATGGATACGAGCATAAAAATGTTACCAAGTTAAGAGTACCTACTTCTCAGATTATTCCCCCAAAATTCAAGATATACATTCTGCTTGCTATATAAATATCTTTAACATGTGGTATATTAATAAAAATTGTTAAAGTAATTTTACAGAAAATAAAAAATTATAAAAATATTCCATGTAAAGGGTAGCCTGGAGTGGGGGGATTTTGTCGAAACCCTTCTTGTCGCATCTCTGGAAGATGCTTTATTGAAATACCAGCTTAGGGATTTAGATTTTTATATTTGAGTTATGCTGTTCATAGACACACGCACAGACATAAAAATACGTTTGCTTTTTTTATTAAACAAATTGATTTGTTACATACATAAGAATGTCTCTGCTTAGGCATGCTACAACAAACTATTCTTACAACACTTTATTCTTTATCTGCTTATGCTAAACATAATCAGAAAAGTATTTATTACACGTTTCGTTTTACATAAAAGAGTAATAAACTAGGAAAGTGAAAGTGAACTCTTTAAGAGCTTGTTACTATGTGATAACTTGAAATTCGGTTCTTTTTCCAAGACGAGAATGATAAAAAATAATACCTAATCAGGTCTTGCCATTTGTATAAGATTAGAAAATTTAAACATATCTCGGAAATATTTAACTTCATAAAAAATGTATATGGCATAAATCTTAAGCTGAACGGGATCTACAGGTTTTGTGCGGTACGAGTTTTATCTCCGTGTTACGGCAAAGGTCAAACAAATTAAACAGCGGTTTGGAAGCTGCTTACAAGAAAGTTAAATACACCTATACTTAGTTACTTTTCACTTCTCACGAAAATATGGTATTTTAATCAAAATCGCTAAAACTATTTTTAGATATGTGATTTTTTTAAAAGCGCTCTATGTAGGGGGTAGTTTGAGCGGGGGGTTTTTCTTGGAGACCTTCATGTAGCAATATTGAAATAGGTATGCTGAACTTTAATATGTCGTTTGGTAGGTAAATAACGACTAAATAGGTATCGTTCATAGACATAACGGACACACAGACCTTTTCAAAAAATGTATGTGTTACACAAATGACATTCTCTGTCCTCTATTATTTATGAATCAGTTAAACAAATGTTCTTACGAAGCTCACTTTTCTATTTACTTCACTTTAATCTACCTAAAGCTCTGCAGAAATAACTACATTACACATTTTTATAGTATAAAGGAAATAGTAGTAACATATTTAAAGAATGAACGTTTTTGTTTCTGGTCTTATATTGCCATACATTTTCCATACAGTCAGGAGAAACAACTGAAGAGCATTGACCCCTTTAACCCTTAATTTACTGACCCGATTAACCCAAAATGTAGGACAAGTATAAGCATAAGTTGGTAGTATTGAACCTCACATACAAAGCTATGCTGGTTTATAAACTTCAGCTGGGCAAAATTCCTTGTTTATGTTGTAAAATATAGAAAACAATCAATGTTTTATTTTCAATACTTTATTTTAAAGTCTTATTTCTTTTATTTCCCACAACTGCATAATACACAATATCCATAAACTTTAACGTTCACACTGAGCAAGCAGTTACTGTTTTCTCCGGTAGGTGCTAGCTTGTTGTATATATCACTTGAATTGGTTTTGAAACTGACCCGATTAACCTGTTAACCCGTTTAGATTAAGTTACCGTGCAATTCTGGTTAGTTAGTTTTCTTAATTTACATGTTAAAGGATTATACAAAATACCTTTGAATAAATTTCTATTCCCACCAAACTCAAGATAGATGTAGGTATAGTTTATTTGGTACATACCTAGGTAAATATTTATAATATATGGTATTTTACTTAGATCCATTTTTGAGAAAATCAACAATTTCGAAAATGCTTCTAGTAAAGGATAGTTTAGAGTGGAGGACTTTCTTGAATATCTTCGTGTCGCATCTTTGGAAAGCACAGAACTTACATACCAAGTTTGGTATATTTGACCAACTGCTCCTTTTTGAGTTTATCTCTTCACATGCAGACATACACACACGATTTGTGTTCACACGCAGACACGTGGAATGTTTTAATGCCTTTTATTAGATTCAGGAGGTCTCAAAACATACGTTTTTGGTGAAATCTTGATATTGAATTTTTGGGTGCAATGCAATGCTTTCGATTCTTACAATCTTTCTTAGAAGAGAAAGAAAATTCCATATTTGGATTCAAGGGCTTCAAGATATGTATTTCTGTGAAATCTCGTTATTGATTTTTTCGGTGAAATGCAAAAGCTTCTCTACGTACTGTGTGTGTGTGTGTGTGTGTGTGTGTGTGTGTGTGTGTGTGTGCGCGCGCGTGTGTGTATTGGTAGAGGAAATAAAAATGTGGTGACATTTAGGGGTAAGAAACAGTAAAAAAAACAACGGAATCAAAGCAAGAAAGTTATCAATCATTCTGAACGTAAATTTACCAAGATATTTTTTTTTTTTTTTTTTTTTTTGTAGCTTAACATTCTTTAACATGGTTGGTCATATCGGACGGTGAATGAAATTGGTGAAATGATGCTAAAATGAAATCGGGGTCCATGGAGTTTTAAGTTACTCGACATTCGTCTTCTCAGGACAAGGGAAAACAAAACCCTTATCCGGGTAACTCATCTTAAGCGAGACTCGAACTCACAACCTGTTGAATGTGAGGTAGACACGCTGCCACCATACTACCCAGGCGGGATTTTTCTTTTAATTTTAAAACTACAGTTCGGGAGGCCTTTTTTCCAGTTTTTTCCTACAGTTCCTTTGTTGACCTATTTGATTTACCTTTTGCCTTATGCTTACAAACACACACACACACATACACACATTAACAAACTTACAAACACCCATGCCGAAGGCGGGACTCGAACCCACGATCCCGATCCCAGTGAGACCGGTAGATAAAAATTACATGTGGTTCAGCCAGATATCGAACCGGGGACATTCTGCAAGTAAAGCAGACGTGAAACCGCGACACCACGGAACCGCTTAGTTTCGTGCCTTATCTACGTCTTAAGAGCTACGATCATTAAACGTGCAGAACAGTTTAGATCTACAGTATTTCTACGATTACACACATGTGAGCAATAATTAACAGAAACTTGGTTGAAAAACGGAGAAAATGTAACACTTGCTAATTTCCATAGTTTTAGTAGGGGAAGGGAGACACGGGGAAGGAGGGGAAGGTGGCCAGGAGGGGTATCAGTTTCATTCAGGTCTGAGCTGGAGGCTGAGATAACTAAATTAGAAATCAGTTTGGAAGGGGTGATTGCTGTATCTTTGGCACAGGGGGGGAGTACAAATAATAGTTATAGGATTATACAACCAGCCAGCAACGTCCAAGTATGCAAACAGGAATTTCTTCAGTGACTTAACCGAAACGTTAGTGCAGTTACAGGAAAAGTTTCCAGGAACTGAATTAATTCTCTTAGGAGATTTTAATGCGACGTTAGGAGGAGAGAATATTTCTCTAACGGGGGTCATCAATGGGGGGAGGAATTCCGCGAAGGTCAACGAAAGAGCAAGGATAGTTTTCTTAATGGGGAGGGCAGACAATTACTTGCTTTCTGTGATGCCTTCTCTTTAGAAATAATGAATGGCAAGTACGGTGAGGATCGAGAGGGAGAACTCACTTTCATAAATGAAAATGGGGGTAGTGTAATAGATTTTATTTTAGTAAGCCAGGGTTTAATTGGCAGAATTAGAAATTTTTGGGTGGGGGATCGTAACGAGTCACATCACTGTCCGGTTGTCCTGGAACTGAATATAGAGACGGCCATGGTGGCGCATGCACCAGAAGAGGGGCAGGGGGACGAAGGGAGATTCATTAGTAAATTTATATGGAAACCGATAGAAAAAGAAGTATTTGTTGATAAATTAGAAAGAAGATTAGGGGAAAGGAACGCAGACACAGCGGAGAAACTAACGCATATAATAGCAACGCCTGCGGGGACAATGAAAGTCCAAATGCATGGTAAGGTAAAACGATTCAATTGTTGGTATGACCAGCAATGCAGAACTGTAAAGAAACAAGCAGAGGAGGCTCTGTCAAAATTCAGGAGGGAGGGGGGTGATGACATTAGGAAAATGTTTACAAAAAAGCGAAGGGAGTATAAACAGCTCTTACGGGAAAAGAGAACTACGTGGCAAGACAAAATTACTCAGAAAATTAGTAATATTTTAACGCGGGGGGATAACGCTGAGATGTGGCAAGTAGTAAAACATTTAAGAGGCAACCGTCACGCGCCCAACGAAATTTCTCCCAGAAAATGGGCAATGCATTTTATGGGAATATTCGGGAAAGGTGAAAGGGAAGGAATTTTTATAAAAAAAGTGCAAATTTTGGGAAATCTTGAGATCCCAATACTGGACGAGGAAATATCAGCACGAGAAATAGCACAGGCGCTAAGGAGTCTGAAGGGAGGCAAAGCTCCAGGGTTGGGCTGCCCCCGGAAGTTTTTAAAGCCGCAGCCAATGTTAATGAGTTTGGTAGGAGTATGCTCCAGATATGTAACAGATTGTTTATTGAGGGGAATTACCCTACCTGCTGGGGAAAGGGCATTATTCATCCCATTTATAAAGGGAAGGGAACTATTGGAAATCCGGATAACTATAGGGGGGTTACTCTGTTGCCAATTATGGAGAAAATTTATTGTAGAGTGTTATATAACCGGATAAAGGACTGGGAATCTAAATTTGGCAAACTTTCAAAGTTTCAAATGGGTTTCAGAGAAGGACACAGTACCATAGATGCCGCTTTTATATTAGACACTTTAAGGACGAAGCAACTGTTAGTTAAGCGGGGAAAGCTTCATTGTGCTTCTGTGGACTTTAAGAAGGCATTTGACTCTATCAATCGAAATGCATTATGGTACAAACTAGGCAGAAAGGGGCTATCAAGTAAAATGGTTAGAGCATTGCAGGCAATGTATCAAAATGTCCAATTCTGTGTGAAGTACGACAGAAACAGAGTGTCCGAGAGCTGCCGAAGCTATAGGGGAGTGAGGCAGGGTTGTATTTTATCTCCCTTGCTATTTAATCTCTTTGTGGATGATATTACTGATACAATGATAGCAGAGAATATTCAAGCACCAGTAGTAGCGGATTTGCAGATCCCAACACTTTTATACGCAGACGATTTAGTATTGTGCTCTACGACAGTAAACGAATTGCAACGAGGACTGGACAAACTTAAGAACTATTGCGATGAATGGCTACTTACAGTTAATGTGAATAAGACTAAGGCAATGACTTTCAAAAAGGGTTGTGTTTATAGCAGGGAGGAGACTTGGACATATGCAGGACAGATACTGGACAATGTTAAATCCTTTGTGTACTTAGGACTCACATTTACAATGAACGGAAAATGGACAAAACACATTGACATTACGAAACACAAGGCAAGGGTGAAAGCGGGGGAAGCTCTCCGGATACGCTGCAGAATTCCGAATATCTCCATAACCTTAATGGAAACTGTATACGGAGCGACAGTTAGATCCACGATGACATACGGAGGAGAAATATGGGGGTGGGAACAAACAGGGAATCTGGATCAAGTGAGGACCCAATTTTTGAAAGGAATTCTGGGTGTAGGGAGGGGTACGGCAAACTGCGGAATAATGAGGGAATTCGGGGTACATAGTGAAACGATAGATTGCAAAATCAGAGCAGTTAAATATTGGATGAGAATCGTTCACGGAAACCAATCTCTAATTAGGGCAATCTGCTACCGTGAACAGTTGCGAATGGAAGGTAATTCGACGAGGGCATCAAAATTAAAGAAAGGGTTGGAAACCATTGGGATGGGAGACATTTGGATGGCGGGGCAGGAAAACAGGCGAAGTATTTGGAGAAAAATTAAGAAACGTCTCTGTGATATTGATAGACAGCAAATAATTGCGCAATGCACAGAGAAGGTGTCATTAGAAGTACAGTCTGGGCTGAAATCGGAGTGGGGTATGGAGCAATACATCAAAACAGGTACCAAACTCATTAGAGAGGGGCTCGCGTGGATTAGACTAGGAGCATGGAGGAGCACGAAAATTTCTGACGAGAATGGTGTAAGAATCTGTCCCATTTGCGAGGAGGAAGAGTCGTGGACTCACATCTTGGCAAGATGTAGGGGTACGGAGGAATGGCGGGAAAAATATTTGCCGCGATTTTTTACCACTGCGAATGTAGGGATAGAAGCAAGTTGGACGCTACTGGCAGGCACGGAAAACATGGACGGGCTAGGTAAATTTATACTTAAGGCAAGACCTGAGATCTGAGGAGGCTGCCAATAGAGAAGAGGGTGGGATAAGATCAACTAAACAAAAGTGACTACAATGTTCTACATACATGTATATTATATCATACTTAGGTCACTGTTGTGTTAGGGTTGTATATATTATGTGTATATATGTCTTTTAAGTGTAATTATCTATGATAAGAGGGTGCATTTATGAAGGTGTACTCTGTGCTGTAAATTTAAATTGCTATATTTGAATATCTTTATTTTCGGATTCACTCTTAATTTTTATTGTTGTTTAATATTGCTTTTGACTGTGTATTTCCTTTGTCTTTTTATTTTCGTGTTTAATCTTTTAATTCTTTGTTGTGGTTGTTGTTTTAATATTGCTTGTAATGTGTATTACAAAAGCACGTACGGTCTGTGGACCCGTGCGACTGTTGAAATTCTATGTATGATATTGCTATATTAATAAATACACTTATTCATTCATTCATTCATTCATTCAATATCTCTTATAGCAGTTCAGAATAAAGGTTTGTGTTGATGCAATGAGTCAAGAGAATAAAAGCCACAGTGGAACTATCTGCGAAATAATGACGCCTATGTAGTTTCAGGTCTGCATGAGTCATTCCAAACGATAAAGAATGCATCAAATGAAGCCATTCTGCGTCTGGACTCCGTGCGAGCAGCAGCATTTGTCGGCCGTTCTGTCTACAGGGTGTGTGTAACACTTCGGGCATATGGTGAGTAACTCAATTCTTCAGTTCTAATTCTTCATTTGAACAGCATTCCTTCTGAATTTAGCATGCTAATGTGTGTGTTGCATATTTGGTGATTCTCAATTTATTTTCAGTATACTTCGATATCATAAAATGCCACTATTATACTTCTGCATTACATACGATTCCGCATAGCAGTTTTATAACATCGTCTTTCTTTTATTTCTGTATTTTTACTATATTTATTTTTTGTCAATTAAAGTGTTTCATTCAATTATCTGAGAAACCATTTGAGCTAGAGCTATGATATTTTGCACAGTAATTTGCTTACTAGGAGAATATGGTGGAAATGTATTTATATTTTTAATATAAATATGTTTTATGCAGAAACAGTTCAATATGTTTTTAATCCACAATCAAGCTAAGAATCATAAAATATTATGAGTAGATGCTGATAATTAAGGCAAAATGGAAAGTGTGCAACTTTTAATTTTAATAAAAATCTGGAGTTCCATTCGCATGACTTTCTCTACATCTCTGTAACAAATTATTTTTAAAAAATTATTCATCTATTTCATGTTAATCAAAATAAGCATTAGCAGAAATAGTCTTAGTACTTGCTTGCTTGTAAGTAGAAGGGAAATAAGAAAATATTCTCGGTTAAAGCGATACTCAAATATTTTAAAAGCTGGTTGCTATGGGCTTGAAAGTCGTTGACCACGCCCATGTATCGTGTCGCATCACTTCGTCCCCAGCATCATTTCGTCCAAATTCCGGGTAAAGACAAATTAACACATTGAAGCCCGGGCGTTTCGGTAGTTGAAGTGCCAAGATAACAAGGGTTTTTATGCATACTTTGAGTTATTATTTACAGTACATCAATTAAATCTGCCGAAAAGTATTGGGGCAATCTAAAAGTATGATGGCCGCGCCGATGCCGAGCGGTTACAGCACTCGCCTCTCACCTAGACGGCCCAGGTTCGATGCCAAGCGACCGCATGTGAGATTTGTGGTGGACAAAGCGGTGCTGGGGCGGATTTTCTCCGGGTTCTCTGGTTTCCCCCGCCATCGCATTCCACCGGTGCTCCATCTTCATGCATGTATCACCAGTGTCACCGACTGCGGTGCCATAAGTAGTTAAAGCGGGCGTTATACACTACCAAAAAGAAAAATAAATAAAAGTATGACATTCAAGGATTTCTCAACAAGTAAGAAAATAGTTATATCTTCCGTATTAATATTTTATTCGGCCCAGCATCTTTTCGTTCAAATTCCGAGTAAAGACAAATTAAGTTTCGGCTTGCTACCCTACCGAGCACATTTCGGCCCAGCATCTTTTCGTTTAAATTCCGAGTAAAGACAAATTAAGTTTCGGCTTGCTACCCACCCGAGCACATTTCAGCCCAGCCATGGACAACCGCCCTAATGAGTAGATAAGCTAACGTTCGACTTGCTAATTGAACGTGGAAAATATTTATATTAGAAATTAAATTTGATATTTCACGACACGTATCTATACTTTTGTGAATGCATATATTTTACACTTATGTTACATAAAATTAACATATTTCGTGAGTTTTGCTAAAAACATTAGTTTCATTCCGAAATATTGTGAATACTTCCACACGCAACACTATATTGTGACAACTGTGTATTAAAAATGATTGCTAAACTCGCACGATAATGAATTCTTTAAAACTTCCTTTTTATAGAATTTTAAAATGGTTATCGGCTACATAGAAACGCTACAGTAGACGTAGAAATTTAAGGCCTAGTACAAAACTAAATTGTAGCTTGCGCTTTGTCATTTATAAAGTATTACTCAAACGCTTGATGTAGTCATAGGTATTACTTTTAATATGCCAATAATTGTTTAGTTCATACACATAACACATTAGTAAGAACTACAATCTTAAACAGTAGGACAATATAAAACATCAGCATACAGCGTTGTGAAATCACACCATTATTCCAAAATGTTTGTCCATTTAGATAAGGAAGGAGACATTTCCTACAAATTTTCTTGTGTCCCCTGACTTCTCCAATATTTCATTGGCTCTTAAAATTCTGTGGTCCATTAAGATGTGCTGCTTCTTCATTTACACTCATCCTAAATCCAGCTCCATTCGTACAACCTTAGCATCTGAAAATTCTACTTCTTTCCTCAGATGCACAGTCAAATTTTTCAACTGAGGATGTGATTTACTCACGAGCGAGTTAAATCGGCGGTTCCATCAACCGCATTATTTGTCCTGTGTTTTCTTTTGTGAAAGCTCCACATTTCAATTGTGACTTTGGGTTTTCTAATCACTGGCCCACAAATAAGTAATATATATATACATATATATACGTTATTTTTTTTCTTTTCTTCTGCCTGACTGTGGATATAAATCCATCCTTCCTCCACATCCATTGGCTTTAGGAAAGCTAAAGCAACACACTTCCTGGTGTTAGAGTTCCGAAGGCCTGGAAATACCGTAAGACGGCTTATTTTCGCTGACTCTAGGCTTTTCTTCCACCTGGTTCTATGCTTTTACTGTACAACACACTTTTCCGAAGGTAGGAGGTTGTATATGAAACGTAACATGTGACAAATGAAGTTCTGAGTTGCGAAATGGTGATCCCCAAACTTTCTGGTTGGACCTCTCTCACCGGGTGATACAAGATGAGGTGAATTTTTTCTTGCACTAAGTTCTAATGCCAAGGAAATCCACGCACGTGGCAGACTAAATTAATACACTGCTTATACATGTCAACCTGTTCTGAAAGAGGGTCAAACGGGTTTAGGGGTGAATTGGTGATTTGCCCAATCAGTTTCGCGTTTCCCTACTCCCACATTTCCCAGAGTAGCATCAATGAAAGTAGTGGAAAGACCCGAGTCCCCGTCAAACGTTCCATTTTCAGGAAAATCACTGCGCCAGTCGTATTTTTAATGTCTTTCTCTTTGTTTGACACCTGCTGCACACACACACACACAAACATACACGGCCTTTTTCTGAAACTGCTTTTGTATTCAGGGGTCTTAGAAATGTTTTTCCGTCAAATTTCGGTATAGAATTTTTGGGTGGAATAGAATATCTTCTCTATACACCATGTATATAATACCCGTAGGGAAAGTAAAAGTTACTGATAATGTGGAAGTGTCACATACCTACATATGTATTATTTTTCAAAATAGAATGTTATAAATGACACATCTGAGTATTATATATAAAACAATATTTTTAAGAACATTTGGGACCTTTGAGCCGCTTTTCATGTATTTTCACCTTAGTCCACTTCACTTGCATGATGCGAATCATTAGTCCCGAAATAATGTTGTTTATTGCCATTAGACCTATCCTTGGATAATGAAAAGTGTGAATACGTTAACTGGTGTAGCTTGACTTTCACGCTCGTGGCAGAATTATATAATACCCGTAGGGAAAGTAAAAGTTACTGATAATGTGGAAGTGTCACATACCTACATATGTATTATTTTTCAAAATAGAATGTTATAAATGACACATCTGAGTATTATATATAAAACAATATTTTTAAGAACATTTGGGACTTTTGAGCCGCTTTTCATGTATTTTCAACTTAGTCCACTTCACTTGCATGATGCGAATCATTAGTCCCGAAATAATGTTGTTTATTGCCATTAGACCTATCCTTGGATAATGAAAAGTGTGAATACGTTAACTGGTGTAGCTTGACTTTCACGCTCGTGGCAGAATTATTCTTTTCTGTCATTGTGCTGCGTTCGGCTTTGCCATGCTTTGATAACCGAAAGTGGTCTGAGCTTAGAGAGGTCGTAGAAGCGGTATAATCAATAAAATAGATCTCTCCTAAAAGAGTGCGATAAAATGAGAAAAATCCCAGCTTCTGAAAATCCATTCTCAGCACCAGAACCTGTCTGGGATTGGAGACAGGTTTTTCCAGAAACTTCAGCGATATCATATCATCCTATGGGACGGTCTTGGTGTCATAGTCGATGTCGCATATGCCTATTCGATGTAATATTATTTTAGCACTGCATACCCGCAGAAGTTTTATCAAGGGGTTGTATTTTGTGCAATGTGTGGGACAAAATGTTCTCGATGGTGACGTAGTTCTCTCGTGAAGTTCGATATGAGAACTTGGCGGGAGGTCAATGACACCACTCCTCTGCCACGACCTTAGTTCACACTCCTGTCAGTTATAGCAAGGCGTGATGATAACATGCTCTTGCCCTTTGTTTCGCGATGGCGGAGGCGAACTAGATCTCCACAAAGTTTTATGCATTGAAAGATTCAATTCACCATAGGTATTATCCTAATTTGATTATATTATCAGCGGCTGTTGAGGAAAGAAGCAAAAGCTGGATTGCCAATCCTTTTCCAATAATGAAAATGTTGTTGTGTATTTCTCGGAGGAAGGTGATGAGTGAGGAGGCAAATTGACATTTTTACTAGAATAAATTCAGGATAATTGGCGCACTTGGACAGTTGGTGCATTCTTTGTTACTCAACAATCAACCACCAGAATGCACATCAAAGGACGAGGTGTTACAGTGCCTCTAGCATAGATTAGTACTATTGTCAACTTAATGTTGGAGGTATAATGTCACATATGATGCTTTTTCCAAACGAATTTTTTGGAACTAACCTTGCGTCGGATAATACAACCAACTTCTATATCGACTGAGCTTACGATGCGGCGCCTCCATTGCCCCTTCCTTTCCCGCGTGTATTCGGCGCAGGAATTATCTACCGAAGTCCTTTCGAAATCCCATCTTGCCCGCTAATGAATAGCTTATCGCACGTTTCCAAATAGTTGATTTAACGCTAATGTGACAGAAATTTAGATACGCGATAAACTATTCATGAGTGTGCGAGATGCAAATTCGGCAGCTAATTCATGAAAAGAAAATGATAGACAAGAACAAACCCAGGCCTAATTGACCGTTTTTCTGCTTTATACGAAAAATTATAGCGTTTTCAAATAATCCTTACATGTTTAATAATCAGATGAAGAGCGTGGGAGCATTTTATTCCAGTTGGTATGATACAGTACTATGTACATGTTTTTCTAAGCTAGAATTTCAAATCCTGTTGCTTAAATGAGCATAGCAATTAGTAAAATTTCACTCTGAATTAATTAATGCATTCTGTAGGCGGAGGAAAACTGGAAGGGATACTACAAGGTTAAGGTAATGTTTTGTACCCAGCAATTTCACAAACTTTTCTTGCATAAGATTACAAAAGATCATCAGAGAAAGACTGAAATTTGAAATTCTCTCCTATAGTATTAGCATTTTGGAAAAATTTTAACATTTGTACACGAGACAATATCCCACTGGTGGCATACATTTTATCAAGCATACTATATATGCATGCTTGTAATACTTTGGTAAAATATCATCCACAAGTGCAGAGTAAGCAAATTATTACAATTATGTAGAATAACATAAGCTGCTCAATGAAAATAAGAAAAGCATCAATATGGTAACAAAATGCATCATACGTTTAAAATCTACTTCCCTTACAACACTTCAATTTCTAACAACATTCCTCAGAGATAAGATATCTCGTATGGTAGTCAACGATGACAAAGAAAAATGTAGCTTTAAAAACAAAATTTAAAACATCAATGCGTTTTTATATATGATAAATGATGATAATGATAATTTATTTCACCATTTGGCATACATACAATGCAATAGGGTTCGTCAGCAAGTCATATAAATGCATTTAAATATTCTTGTATGTTTTAAAAATTAAATTTCTTAATTCTGTTTTACCTCAATTTTAAATGAATTTGCATTTACAATTTGTCTTATATTTAAACGTAGTTTATTATACAATTCCACTTCAAGATAGAAATCAGAGTTAAGAGATTTTTGTAACCTAAATTTAGGAGGTACCATGTTATTTCTACACCTTGTATAATGGTCATGTATATCAGAAAAAAGTAACTCATCTGTCTTTTGGAGACGAATAAAATTCAAGCATGCCAATACATACAAAAAATGACACAGTTAAAATTCCAAATTCTTTAAAAATAGGAGCACAATGTCAGCGAGATTTACAATTTTTTATTATTCCCAGAGCCTTCTTCTGAGGCAAAACTACTTGATTGGCTTCCCCACTGCTATCCCAGAGCAAAATACCACAATTTAAATGGCAATGTATTAAACTATAATAAACAGTCAATAAAGTGCTAATGGAAACAAACATGCTAAGTCTTCTTAAGATAAATAAAACATTTGACAACTTTTTGCATATTTTCATTATGTGGAATTTCCAGTAAAGCTTGTTGTCCAACCATATTCCGAGAAGGTTAACTTTTTGCTCTGTACTTTGTTTATCTTTTAAACTAAATAAGGTAGTCTGTGTTTTTTCTTTATTCATGTGCAAGTCATTGTCGTCAAATCAATCAGAAATTTGATCTAAACTATTGGACCAATGAAAAGTATTTGCAGAAATAATATTTAGCACAGTGGCGTCATCTGCATAAGATATCACTTTACCTGGAGTAGCAGTGGGCAAGTCATTAACAGCAACAATGAAAAGAAAAGGATCCAGAATAGATCCTTGAGGTACTTCCGTTGTTACATCTCGAAAAGTAGACATTTGGTCATTAATTGAGACTGATTGCTTTCTATTGCTTAGGTATGATTGAATTAGGGACAGTTCATTATTTTTTATTCCATAAGATTCTAATTTTTTTAGAAGCAAATCGTGGGGTAAACAGTCAAAGCTTTACTAAAATCACATAAACACGCTGCTACATTCTATTTGTTTTCAAAAGGATAAAGTTCTTCATTTATAAGGGATTCAATACCCAAAATAGTAGAACTGTTGGGGTTAAAACCGTATTGTTCGTCACATAATATTCTGTTAGTTTCAAAATATGAAACTAACTGTTCTAAAATTACAGTTTCAATTACTTTAGATATAATTGGCACTAAGGATACCGGCCTATAGTTAAAGACTTCTTGTCGATTTCCCTTTTTTGTGAACAGGAATAACTTTTGATATTTTCAAGGGGTCAGGAAACTTACCTTGCTTAAAGCATTGTTTAAGAATAACTATTAAGGCATCCAATAAATAAGAAACACTTAATTTCAATAAATAGTTAGAAAAACCGTAGTAATCCTGACTCCTTGAGTTATTAAATTTCATAATTATTTGTAAACTTCTTCATGCGTCACTTCCTTTAAAGTAAAACTTTCAGAGTGATCTGTCATATTATTTAAAAAATCAATAACAGACTTATCAATACTTTTTGTCTTTTTTATTATTTCAGAATCAGACTGAACAAAGTAGGTATTAAATTGCTCTGCTGTTATCTTAATTTCAGATTAATTAATATTCCTCCCTGCCACCTTATTAATTATGTCCCATGTTTTTTTTTTACATTTATTGCCAGAGACATTTATTAAAAACTCATTATACATTACTCTAGTTGCAGAAAGCTTTTTTTTTGTATACATTCCTAGCAGTTAAATACATTTGTCTACTGGTTTCAGTTTTATAGATGCTATTTATTTTATGCAGCATTACCACATGCTCACGCATTAACTTAAGAGCAGGCGTAAACCAAGAATTAGGAATTGACCTTTTTGACTGCTGACGAAACTTGACAGTTTTAAAACATAAGTCATAAAAATATAATAAAATATCAAACATAGCATTAAAATTTATGCACACCTCATTATGATACAAATACAAACTCCAATCTATGGTACTCAAACAATTTAAGAATTTACTTATTGCGCTGTGAGATATTAATCAAATCTCTCTTGAAATAATTGGTTTACTATTTCATTTTGAAAAATGTACTTCAAACGTAAATCCCATACGACCAGGAAGTACAGGATCAAAGACACTACTACAAGTAAATTCTGAAGTGTGCAAATTTGTAAAAATATTATCTAAACATGCGTCATTACGTGTACGAGCCTGTTTACAACTAAAAGACCATATTGCTTTAAAATATTACTTAGTTGGTTAACAAAGGAACAACGTATATTTACATCAATATTAAAATCTCCACCAAGTACCTTCGATTTCATATTAACTAAAAGAATTTCCAATACTTTAACTAGCCTTTCAATAGAAATAATAAAATCTCCATTGGGTGAGGGGTAGCATGAAACTATTGCAGTGCTTATTTCTTCCAATTTGACTGCCACGCATTCCACATGAAGTGCCACTGATTGGTCATTAACCTTATTCACTGAATGTCCCTTTAGACCATTTGTTAAAAACACACAAACACCACCATGTAAGATACGTTCTCTGCAAAAATTACTTGCAACAAAGTATTTGTTAAAATTATACAGCTGCATTTGATTAAGTTTATTTCTCAATGACTGAATGTTTAAGCTAAAAACATCTTCTTTTCTATGAGAACTGAGTCATTCGGACGAATTTTCCGGTATTTTAAAATCTAAAATTTGCTCCTGCCAAAGTATACCCAAAATTTCGCTATCAAATGCGCCTACAAGCCAAAACTGCTCATTGAACAGCTCATTAAAATTTTCTTCGTCAATTTCAATGTGAAAGGATGCATAGGTATCGTATTTAGTTTTCAATTTTGTTACTTTTGCCGATTTTATCTTATAAGTTTTTACGTAATCAATTAACTCTGCTTCAGTAACATCGGGGGCTAACCTACTTACAAACACAGCCTTCTTCCTTGGCTGTTTTGGAACCAATCTTAGTTTATGAATAGGATTAGCGCCGCATAGTACAGGTTCATATACTTGGGTACTCCACCAAGTGCAGCATCGTTTTCTTAATTTATTTTGGTAAGGCTTTAAGCAATGCATTATATTCTGCTTCAGCTAATTTGGCATTACTGCTCTTTGCTTAGCATAAATCTCTCTGGCTGCAGTGCTCGACTGAGTATGTGCCATATAAGCAACTGAAGAAATGATTACACCCTGGGGCGGTTCAGGTTCGTGTCCCGGGCGCAGGTTATATGTATTGGAATGGTGTGGAATTATGGTTGGATTTGCTAAGGGTTTTTATTAGCATGGAGACTCTTTCAGGTTGTGGTGAGACACAAGTGCGTTATTAACTGAGTCCGGCCTTTTTCCGCCGTAGAACACACGCGTATACTTCTTAATTTTCTACTGTGACGTTACTCTTTACCCGCACGCGACTATTATAATTTATTCGTTTGATGCAGTGATATGTCTCGTATTATGATCGGACTTAAAATCACTAACTTCCGGCACAACTAAGGGTTACACCACGCGTTCAAATATCACATCTTGGCAGTGCGGGGGTTCTTCGTCAAGTGCCTCACAGTTAAAAGGTAGCCTGTGCGGCTCCATCACGAATTCTAAATTTCACATCTTGGTTGCGCACCTTCACCAAGTGCCTCAGAAAGCGTCCCCCTTGACCAGCGGAGATAATTGTCTTACTGTGTCCTGTTACTTTTCCTTGGGCAAGTCATTCTCACCCCTTTCCCTCGGGTCAATATACGGCAGGTAGCGGATCTTGTACCCCGAGCTCGGGACTTACACGTGTTAAAAGTCTTTCTACCGTTCCCATTTTCACTCTACATTTATATTTTATCTTCGTGATATAATTTATATTCTTGGCTATGATTTATATTTCTCTTCTTAATAATTTTCCCCCCGGGACAAGACGTGTACTGTCTCAACCCTTAAAGTGATAATGTGTGCGGCTGACTAAGTTGGCATTACTGTTCTTTGATGAGTATAAATATCTGGGCTGCAGCGCTCGACTGAGTGTGTGCCAAATAAGCAACTGAAGGAATGATTACACCCTTAAAGTGGTAATACTGCAGCCAAGTTGGTATTACTGCTCTTTGATTAACGTAAATCCCTCAGATTACTGAGTATGCGGCATATAAGTAAATGGAGGAAGATTACACTCAAAGTGATAATACTGCAGCTAAGTTGGCATTACTGCTCTTTGCTTAACGTAAATCTCTCAGACTGCAGAACTCGACTGAGTATGTGCCATATAAACGACTGAAGATGCGATTACACTCTCAAAGTGATAATACTGCCCATTTCATTTATGCCAAGAATGGAAACAGTTTCATGTTAATATACTGACATACTCCTGTGGGACAAATTCTAGCACACAAATAAGTCTGATATGACCCTCATAGTTTTTAGCGTTATAACAGTGAAAATAATAATAATAGTAATAATAATAATGACAAACACATGAAAACGAGCATAAATACATCACATTATAATATCAGAGCATATGTCTGTTTGCCTTGACATCAAATTTGCATTTCTCTCCACTCATTTACTCCAAATTAGATTACAATTGTGAAGGAGTTTATATTAAATTGGGGTGTTTTCTTGCCACTATATGGTAAGTAATGGGGTCCAGGAAAATGGTAGCAGACACATGCCCATATATTCGCTCCATAAATGCGTCACTAGATAAATTAATGAATGTATTTGCAAGTACATTTTGTAAATGTATGTTGTAATATCCTCAGAATTCTTATATGACTGTTATGCCTCTCTAAAATTACAATAGTGGGAGCTCCTTGGTTGGATTTGCTTATTTAGGAAATAATAAAACTACTCGGTTTAAATCCAGCCGTAATAAATGGATATATAAATGCAGACAATTTAGCAAATTTTGCAAGGATATCTGGCCAATCGTATCCGCATACATTTGCAAGTTATCTTATTCCTTTGGTTGAAAATAAAGTTAGGAAATTTTGGAATAACTGGCGGAAAAGTTCAGCACAACTTAGAGGCAAGCATTATTTTTTAAATACGTACCCAAGATGTACGAAAGCCTTAAGGAAAATGATACAAATGTAGCCCGTTTAAATTTCAATCATGGATGCTTCGCTAAACATCTGTATAGAATCAATATTGTGACGAACTGGTAGATGATTGCGATCACATATTTTTGCATGCAAGAAACTATGAACAGCAATACAACATTTCCACGATCAGATAGTGAGTTTAGGCATTCGTGTTGCACAATTACTTGCGACTCAAAATGATCATGATAACATTTTTAAACCATATAAATATTAAATTTTAAACGTGAATGTCCCGTGTAATGCCCTGAAATGTGTTTGAAGACTACATATAAGTGTTCTTTGTAAATGTAAACTCAATTGTTATTTGTTATTGTTATCGTCTTTGGCTGTATGGATAATATCTAAATGCCAATAAATTAATTTTAAAAAATTCAGTCGTAAGGGTGGCACCTACGATTGCTCTTTCTTCAAAGTTTTGGTCGGGTTTTTCTTTGGAAAAATCGTCGTTAAGTGTATAAAGTTCTCACCGGTGCTCATGCATTATATGATAGTCACCAGAGACCCTCGCTCGGCTGATGTGATGACAAAGTGTTTTGGTTACGTGTAAAACGGAAACACTTTCACGTTACCCACACAAATATGCTTTCACATGAACATGGGTTCGAGTACCACCTTGGGCACCGGTGTTTCTGTGCTTGTAAATGTGTGTGTGTGTGTGTGTGTGTATTAAAATCAGAGAGCAAAACTGGTAATCAAATAGAAATATAAAAGAAATATTGGGAAAATGGAAAAAAGAGGAAAAAGGAATACAGCGCCGGAGTTCCGATAAGCCTCCGGAACTGCGTTAAAAAAAAATAAAAAACTAAACCTCAACTCGTCATATTGGAATCCAGTCATTTTAAGCTAAGAGATGAAGGTTTATGAATGATTTAAAATAGCAAAGAACAGCTAAACGTTGCTCTTAATCAAAATTGTATAATAGTTAGCTCGATAACCAGTAAAAATTCTTTTAATTTAAATAAAATGCGCACAATGCAATTTTCTTTCCTTTAAAGCCATGTAAAACCGGAAAAATGTATGATAGTCGGCTTCCAAGACACAATTCAATAGACTGCTAAGGTACCACCAAGCAATTAAGTACTAAGGCAACCAGTTTCCAGAGATTTCCACTAGTCTGCAGCACTTATTGAGTTTTGTAGTTTATGCTTCCACTTTACCCAAAGCCTTCCTCATTCGCACCACTTCTTATATTAATTGTGCCAATTTTCAAGTAAATAACTTTCAAATCAAGAAAGTTAGAAAATATAACTAGTAGCAGTGATCCTTAATATAACAGATATTCGCCTTGTCTTTTTTGTTTTGTTTTTTATCCAAAATAATATGCTACTTTTATCTCCATGACCAGATCGGTGACATCTCCCTTTGGAACATACTGCCTTTTCGCAATGGTGTTAATTTGCGCACTGTTGTCATTGGGTTTCAATTTTGTTTAGATTTTATTCACTAATCCACACACACATACACACATTCATTCTTTTGGACTCTGAGGATAGGGAATACTCTTGGCTGGAGAGAAAAAATCTAACCCTCTAGCCAAGAACTGAACCCAGGCCAACTCGTATAGCAGGCAGGTGCTCTACCAACTGAGCAACGGGGCCAACCCTACTCGACTTGTTCGTATTCCTCGGGCACTATTTCGTTTTGAACTGCAAATTTGATAGCATTAGTACCTCCTATGGGTTGAATACTAAATCGTTGATTGTAAGGCAGGATCGTAATAGAGCACATAAAATATTTACGTATCATTCAGATAATAACGAATTTTCTATTAAACATTTGCGAATGAATCTAACCTCAATGGAAGGAATTAGGCTGAGAGTGTAATTCATATATGTGTTAGACGAACATCACATACTTACAAAATATTTTCTTTCTAAGCAGTAGCGTGCAAAAAGTGGCCCATTCGTCTATAATGTAAAACTGTTTTTCTCTCCATAAAAACTTTTGACTCCTCTCAGCCGGTATTGCTTATCTTTGTGGTTGATCTGAAAGAAAACAGATTAACAGATACGAGAACGATGATATACCTTTTTATTATTATTTTTTTATATATAGTTTAACGTCTTTTAACCTGGTTGGTCATATCTGAAGATGAATGAAATTGGTGAAATGATGCTCAAATGATATCGGAGTTTAAAGTTACTCGACATTCGTCTTCTCAGGATAAGGGAAAAGCCTGAAAAAAACCTTATCCGGGTAACTCACCCTAAGCGAGATTCGAACTCACGACCTGTTGGATATCAGGCAGACATGCTACCACGACAATACCCAGGCGGGCGAGGTTATTTTAATTGTTGTGGAAATGTAGGCTCGAGGCTTGAAATCATAATCAAAGGATTAAAATCACTTAACACCTAACCTTTATTTACTTAACTAAACCTTTAAAAGAAACATTTTCATCCTAAATAGAAGATAAAACGTTTAAAGATCAATGTAAAAATCTTCTTCATGCCAAATGGATCAATTTATCATATGAATATCGAGGTAATGTACCCTGTACTCATATATACTAAAAAGCCATAACAATTAATTTTAAATAAAATATAAACGAATTTAAATCGAAACCAAGGAAAATTACACATATTAGTATTATCATAAATAAAATACTAGAATATTCACTTAAAAACATTATTGCAAAAACTCTTTTGCATACTCAACAATAAATAGAGAAACCAAGGACTACAATTAGTTGCAGCAAGACATAAAATAAATCAAATATTATATAAAGGTAAACATAGAAACAAAAACCAAACTGATAATTAAAAAACTCAAGCGATGAATAACTCCTAATTAAAAAAATAAAAGATAAGAAAATTAATGCCAATCTAACTTCATTATATATAATTCTTGATAATAGTGTTTAACACCCGCTTTTACAACCATGACACATCAGGCGATGACATTCAAGAATTAATGAAACATTGAATGAAGAGCACCGGTGGGTTGTGATGGCGGGGGAAACCGGAGAACCAAGAGAAAATCCGTCCCTACGCCGCTTTATCCACCACAAATCCCAGATGCGTTGCCTGGAATCCAACCCGCACCGCCTTTGTAAGAGGTGAATGCTCTAGCCACTCGGGCACGGTGCGCACACCTATACTTGTACGTACTAAAAAGTTAAAAAAAAAAAACTAAATTAAAACCATATAATCCTATTATAGATGGTAATAATATTCATAAAATTAAAGATAAAAATAAACAAAATATGGGCGAAACATAACATGATAAATAATTAGATACTAAAAGATATATTAATTATGTGATATTTACAAAGCAATTTTAGAGCTGTAGAATTCCTACTCTCAGTTCTAATAAGATAAAAACTCTGATGTGTTCCATTCACATGAATTTTTCTACATTCATCTAACAAATTATTATTAATAAGCCATTTCTTGCAGTCACTTCAAGCTTTTCGAGATAAACATTAGCATAAACGGTCTTATTATTTAGTTCCTTATTAATAAAAGGAAAACAAGGGAGTATACTAGGCTAAACTGACAGTCCAATGCTTTAAAATGCTGTTGCTATGCGAATTTTTTTTTTCTTTTTTTTTTTTGCATGGCCAGGAGCTGACAAGTTCCATTTGAAAAAATTCTGGGTATTTTAAAACTGAAACAAATGACAAGGAATGTCTTAAAAACGGCCAACTCCACAAAAAATGTTATATGACATAAATTGTGAGTTTTAAAGAGATACACATTTTTTTGTGTAGTAAGAAGCTTTTGGCTATCCTTTACGGTTTGCCAGTTATGCAAAATGCAGAAAAATTCATCCAGAATAAAGAGGTCTTCAGAGGCTATTCCCAGAAAACTCAATATATATTTTATTTTTCATATACATATCTTAAATATAAGAGATTTTAATAAAAGTTGTTAGAACCATTTTTGAGAAAATAAAAATTTCCAAAAATTTGTCCATGTAAAGGGTAGTTGGGGGTTGGGGGATTTTATTGAAAATCTTCGTGTCACATCCTTGGAGGATACTGAACTTAGATATCAAGTTTGGTATTCAACAGACTTTTCGTTTTTGAGCTATGCTAAAAAAACACACTCACACACACAAACACACACACGCAGACATAAGTGCATGGACAGTTTTCTAGATATATTTTTTTGGATTCGGGGTAACAAACCATGTATTTCCGGCGAATCTCGGTATCAAAGTTTTTGGGTGCATTCAATACCTTCTCTACACGCTATGTAAATAGTACGTGTAGAGAAAGTAAATATGCCGCTCCACCCTAACAAAAATAATTAATAATTAAAATTAAACTAATACTTATTTTATAGTTCTCTTATCAGTCACTATATGTGTATAATTATTCCTCATATTTACAGATTCTAAATCAGTGCACTCACTTGTGTTAGAAAAGTTCACTCAATACTGGCGTTCAATATTTGATAAACTATCTTAAGTATCTGATTCTCTCGAATTACTATATTTAATAAACTTATAGAGAGAAACCAACCTGGTTTACCCCGGTTTAAACTCAGATCATGTAAGACTTTAAAAGTGAAAAAGACCTGTTTATGAACATCTACACCCAAACCAACATACTTTTTTCTTGGTAGTGTTTAACTCCCACTTTTACTACTTGTGGCACCGCAGGAGATAACACTGATGATACATGAATGTAGATGGAGCATCTTTGGAATGCAATGGCGAAGGAAACCGGAGAACCCGGAGAAAACCTGCCCCTGCGTTTCTTTTTCCACCAAAAGTCTCACATGTGGTCACTTGAGATCGAACGCGGGTGAGAGGTGAGTGGTCTAACCACTCGGCCACGGCGCGGTCCTAAAACCAGTATTAATCCAACATCGAGGTCACTATCATGTCTTTCGATATAAACACTTAAAGGAAATTATGTTGTTATCCCTAAGGTAATTTAATCTTCTAATCATTATTAATGAATCACAAAACTTGTTATAATATTAAATCTTAAAAATTAGTTTCACTTAACTTTTAATCTCCCCAATTAAATAAACTTTACAATAATAAAAAATAGCATTATAACTCAACTAACTATTACGTTTTCTAAACTCCATAGGATCTTCCCATCCCTTAAGAATACATAAGTGTCTTCACCTGAAATCTAAATTCAATTAAAATAAACATAAATAGAACTAATTTTCAGATATAAATTATATACCTTACTAATTAAACCATTTTGTCTAAAACTTTAAAATTTTAATATATAAACTAAACAGCATAACAATTTTTTAAAAGATTAAACTTTAACATCCTTAAATTAATAAAAAATTCTAAATTCATAAAATCCTCTTATTCTAAATAATTATAACTATTTTATTTAAAAGGTAATCCTTTTTAAAATTAGAAAAACTAAATACTTTAATAATTGACTATTAAAACACATATGTCCTGAATTAAATTCAGTTATAGACATATATATTTCCTCAAACACGATAAACATTTAATTGCCTACCAATAAACTATTTTTAATTTATATGATACAATAATTAAATTACTATATTAAATTTTTAAATTTGTTATAAATAAATACCCATAATTAATTTTAATATACTTTGCTACAGAATATACAATTAATAACATTTTCTTTAAACAATTATAATAATTCTTTATAAATCCCTTCACAATACTCAATATGCGCTATAGTAAAAATAATTTTAAAAATTTCTTCTACAACAACCTCAAGTTTTATAACTTATACACTTACTAAAATGAATTAAAACACAATTATTAATTTGAGATTGCAGTAATTTGCACGATTAATAATTTCACGGTAAACGAAAACCTTAAATTTAAGTTTAACCTGTTTACTTCATAGGTACATCTTCCGATAGGAATGTTAATACTATCCCGTCCTAATATCGAGAACGACTGGATATGTGCACATTATAGAGCTATAATAATTTTAATAATCTTAATGAAATAACAATTAAATTCACTTTTAAATTATATTTCAATAACAATCCATTGATAATAAAATGTATTGTAATGCATTAATCAACTGATGTATAACTGCAACTTCACCTGAAATATTAATTAATTTTACATCTAGAAAATTACCTGAAGCATATTCTTAAACAAGGGTATAAAAGATACGTATAACATAAACAAGGTTAAACGTGGGCAATCGATTACACAAACGATTACTTTAAATAGGCTATAATACCGCCATTTTTAAGTTTATAGATTATAACTACTAATATTCCAGTTTAAAACTTTTACCACAAAAATAATATAGTATTTACTCTTAGTTTACATTTTTAATTCACAACAATCACACAATTCTATATATCTCAAGATAATATAAATATTTCACGTTAAAATACCTTAATTTCCATATAACAAACATAAATAATAAGAAACTTAAAAACCTCTATTATTCGCCCTGATAGTAAAATAAGCATATAAATATGCTTACCTGTTTTAAATTAATTAAGAACAAATTGATTATAATCTGTTTCAACTTAATGGTAAGATACATATCCTTAATTGTTTATTAATTAAAACCAAAAAGAGGTATACCACTGTTAATTGGTAATAGAACCAAATGAACCTCCTTCGTATTTGGCTATGTGTTTGTAATTCAAACCTTAACGTTGGCTGTGCTGGTGACACAAGTGTTTAAGATCGCGTTTCTTTACTTAATAGCTACACATCGCAAAACTAGACTATAATTTTGTGTCTTCCTGTAGCATTATCTTTTCTAACATGACGTCCAGTTGCCGAGTTGGACCACTGCGTGTTTCCTTATTTAGACCGGTCAATTTTAGGGCACACGCTTAAGAATTAATACACGAATATAATCAGGCTTTTAGGACTTTAAGATGACTAAAAGGGGAATGTACGGAAATGGACAGAAAATGACAAGGTCGTTGTATCAGCTTACCTAAATGGTGACAACTTGAATGCGTGTGTTCGTTTAATTGGAATACCCAAAGCAAGACTAAACAAACACGTTCTCAAACGAATTAAAACGTTCGGAAGACAGCTTTTACCTTTGAGATGGAAAAATCAGCTCTTAAAATACCTTAATTTCCATATAATAAATATAATTACTTAAAAACCGTTAATTACTTTCTATTTTGCTGTCTAACCACGGATGGAGGCAGAGCCTTTATCAAACCTTTTAACATTCATTAAATCTAAACTAGCTTAATATCAATAAAAATATCTACTGCTACACCTATATTAATAAAAAAATTCTTTTAGAAACATTAAAATGCATAAATTTACATATAGATCAATGTTTTATTAAACAATCTAAAGCAAGAATAAAACTCATTTGAGTATGCGAGGAGTGTGTTAAGTAAAAGTGAAAAATATTTGCCCAAAATTCGATTTTTTTTCGTCATTTCAAAACATTGATTTGCTTAGCAATACTTTTAGTATAATAAGAATTATATCTATTATCCCATTAGATTTGCTAAAAATAATTGAAATTTACATCTTCTATACTTATTATTATCAGCTTTCTCTATTTTTCGTGTAGGTTAACACGTTTTTATAAATAAATATGTTAATTTATACAAATAATAATAATAATAATAATAATAATAATAATAGTCTTTCTTGATAAGTTCTTAATATCAATAAATTAAAGACATGCAATTAAGTTCCTATTATACTATGAATACGTTTTTATTTAAACAAATGCAATTTAAGTAATAACAATACAAAATTGAAAACCTCTGCCTCTGCCGAAAATAATTTCTTAAAATGTCTGGTTATAAGGGTTATCGTGATAGGATAAATAATGTTACTACTTTTACTAAGTGCCTTTATAACTACGTTTAACAGGATCAAGCTGTAAACCTAAAATATGATATTTTTGTACACTTTACATCAAAATGTTGAAAAGTAAGGTAAACTTAAGCTAATGGGTCCATACCCCATCTGTAGGTTAATCTCTCTTTTCTAATGCCTAATAATTCGGCAAGAATCCGCTTTGTAAGAACATCAATTAGAGGTGTGTTAATGTAATTGTGTGCTAATTCTGTATAGGAGCACGCATGGATTTAAAAACTAATTTATTCTCCTTCGCTCCTTTACTTTCTTCAAACAAAAGTATGTTTTCCACAGAAGATTCATTAAATGTTTTTTCTAAGTCAATTCTAATTCAACTTTACTTTTCTCAATTGTTATAAAACCTATTCCCTATGAAATATTTTATTTCATAAAATAAAACCAGAAATACTCTAATTACAATTCCACTTTTAATCAAAATCGCCTGAGCACCTTTTCATTGATGATTTACCTTCAGTAACCGAAGGCCTTTCGTCAATAAATTGCTTCATTATTTTACAACCGAAAAAAAATGTTCCATTAATATTAATGTCATATATACCAACCAATAGTTACTTCATTAAATGTTTAATTATTTATTCTAATTTTATTGGCGCTAATAGCGAACTTATCGTCGCAAAATCTTATCATTTTCATCAGTAAAACATATTGTATGAAGACTAGTTACTATAGTAATGGGATCAAATCAATGGTGGATATTTTTCTTATTTATATCATTATTTCAATTATTTTCATAAAACTACGTATAACATGTCATATATTTCACAAATCTTCAATTACTTAAAGAATTAAACATTACATTTCTATTGCTCATCTTATTAGCTTTATCAAAATTATTAAGACGTATACCTTTCAGATGAATTAATAAGACTAACCACATATTTGCTCTGTTAGTTCCCCAATGAACAACTGGAGCTTTAATTGTTTTATCGAATGTATTTAAATAATTAGTAATATTATTCGAACTGGTACTTTAGCAACTCAATTATCCGCTAACATGATCACCGATCATCTTTTGAAAGCAATATTAAGAAATACTGGATCAACAATATATAATATATCAGATATCTTATTATTACATAAATTCTTCTTTTAACTTTAAAATCTGTAGTAGCTATTATCCAATCATATGTTTTTGTGGTACTAAGAACACTACTTTCTATATAAGTTAATTAATAATTCAATTCATACCAATCATACTTATCATTTAGTTACTTATAGACCTTGACCCATTCGCCTGCGGTTACGTAACAGTAAAAGCGGGCGTTAAATGCTGGGAAAAAAAAAATTGACCCATCGTAGCAGCAACAAGAATTATAATTGCAATTATTGGGTTCATTAAATCTTTTAATGAATTTAACGAAAAACTTTATTTCCAGGAATACTAATTTTAACACTAGTATTCAATGATAACCAGCTGAAGTGCGAGAAAGAACTTATCACGGGTGACATACACAGAGCAATGATTCTCTTCTTCTCAGAAGCGTTTCTCTTTGTATCACAGTCTTGCTTCCGATTTTGATATGGTTCTTTATGACCTCCTATAAGAATTATTGCTTATAATGCACATCAAGTACATTTACTTGATATAACTGTTTTACTACCTTTGGGGTTACTATTACGTGAAGTCAACACGGATTATTAGCAACTAATCATAGTCAAACCATAGTCAACTAACTTTTACTATTTTATTAGGTATTTAGTTTACTACAGTATAATTATTTGAATATACTGAAGCACCATTTACTATTGCACATTCAGAGTCCGGAGTTCCATGGTCTTCATCTTATTATTGGAATTGCATTCCACATTGCATGTTTATATCGAATGATAGTTGTTTGTTTTTTTAGTAGTGTTTAACGCCCGCTTTAACTACTCATGTCACCGCAGGCGGTAACACTGATGATACATGAAGATGGAGCACAGGTGGAATGCGATGGCGGGGGAAACCGGAGAACCCGGAGAAAATCCGCCCCACCACAAATCTCACATGCGGTCGCTTGGGATCGAACCCCGGCCGTCTAGGTGAGAGGCGAATGGTCCAACCACTTGGCCACGGTGCGGCCTGATACATGTTTGACCCCGCTTTTACTACATATGGTTATGCAGGCGATAAAACTGATGATACATGAATGAAGATGGACCACTGGTGGAAGGCGATGGCTGGAGAAACCCGAGAACACGGAGACAACCCGTCCCTGCACTGCTTTGTCCACCACACATCCCACGTGCCTGGGATCAAAGCGGGCCAGCTAGTGAAAAGGCGAGTTGTCTAATCAGTCGGCCACGGCGAATGATATTTATACACGTTACATAAAAGCATCACTTTTGTTTTGGAACAGCCACCTAATATGTTTTTGACGTGTCTGATTATTTCCTTATGTGTCAATTTACTGATGAAGGAGATAAAGTATTTATGCAGTATAATCTGTATACTTGATGAAAATCTAATGATATAGAATAAATAATTCAAATTCTAGCTTTTATATCTACAATTGTTTAATAATCCCTTTTATCCTAAAAAAAGTAACTAATTTTATTTAAAGAATATTGAGGACTGAAAAGAATTCTCCTTTTGATAATAAGGAAATGTGCACAATGTGGAAGTCTAGTATTCAATTTCCACTGTTACAAAACTTCGTTAATGACAATGTGCGGTTTTTGCACGTAGCACGTGGTATTTTCCACAGTATTTCCCACATAAGGAGCGCACAATGTTCATAAGATTCATGAAAGCTCTTGCTGTAGCATACTTTGAAGTGAAATCCTTGGACAGCAAGGCTGGTTACTATGTGCCTCTACTCATAGTCTGCTATATTCCAGTGATCTCTGGTCATTGCATCCGTTGTATAAAAGTCTTTTGGTATCTCCGTCTTTTTTTTCTTTTTTTTTCGGTGTTCGGCAACGACCACTTCGTACGCCGGTGTGGATGGCAGTAGTAGTTGCTGTCGTAGATCTTCCATTAGCATAGTTTCTCGGCTCAACTCATACACGAGGCGTGGCGTTGTGTATTTCGAGAGACTTAGTGCACGTTTCAGGCACGTTGTTTTTTTCTTCTCTAGGTTTTTTAGGTTGCTTGTTGTGAGGTATTGCTACAGTTTGTAGTCCATAAGCGATGACTGGTATCATCTTTATTTTGAAGATTTTCAATGCTGTTTGGATAGAAATCCAGTGCAGATGCTTTATGTCGTGCATGGCTCCAATAGATGCTGTCATCCTGTCTTTAAGGGGAGTGTAGGTTGTTGCTTGGGGTTGTAGTGTTGTCCCTAAGTATTTGAAGCTGCTCACTTTGGTCAGTGGTTAGCCTTCGTCGATAGTGTCTGCTGTCGTTTGCTTGCCTCCTCTCTTGAAGGTCAATTGGACGGTCTTAATTGCATTCAGGGCGAGGTCGTTATTCCGGGCCCGTTCCACAAGTCTGTCGAAAGCTGTCTGTAGAGCGTTGATTCACGTAGCACCATGTCGTCAGCGTAGATGTACGCATCTACTTCCTCAGTTTTTATTACATCATATGTTGCTATGTTGAAAAGCACTGGGTTCAGCGGATCGCTTTGAAGTACTCCTGTTGTTTGTTGCGTTGGTTTCGAGATGGTGACGGTGTCAAAGATTTGCATGCAATTCCATTCAAGGATATCTATTATTATTTGGGTCATCGTGTTCTCTTTTCCTATTAGATGCTCTAATTTAACTATGAGTTTCGTTCTGTTAATGGTGTCGAAGGCTTTCACATAGTCAACGAATATTACGTGCTGTTTTCCTCTCAGTTGTTTGAAAGTGTAGGAATTTATGCCAAGTTTCCACAAGGACTGTGGTAGCGCTCTTCAGGTGCTGATTGTAGTTCTTATCAGGTCCGCAAGCTTTGTTGTTAATTAGGCTTGTGATTGCTTGCCGCATTTCTTCTACCGTGAGTGGCTCGATGCTTCCCCTGCTCTCTATGCTTGGGGCCTTGTGTCACTAGAGCTTAGTACCATACTGTAATGCTGGGCCCATGTCTCTATAGATATATCTCTGGGGAACATGGGCTTCCTTTGATTTAGCACCTTGTAAGGGGTTGTCTGTGCTTCTTCTGTCATTATCCTTGCCAGCTTTTCGTAGTGTTTCCTTTTCGATTCTTTTATTAGGGCTTTATATGTTCGTTTTTTGTGTGAGTATCTATGCTGCTTCTCTTCTGATGGCGATATTGCTGTTTTGTGTAGCGCATGGATGGAGAACTTCTTTTCTAGCCTTATAGCAATTTTTATCAAACCATAGTTTTGTTTTTCTGTTGCTGGCGGTTATGTTTGTGGTGCTCATGAGGGCTTGTTCCAGCTTCTGTGTGGCATGGTCGATATGGCCGCTCTTTATGCAGGCCGTGCTTCCGCGAGTTGTGTGGATGTTTGTTCAATAGCCTGTGTGTTAAATTGTCTTGACAATTTGTGATAATGGACCAGGTTTTGTATCTTTGTACGGAAAATGTCATCACTACTGTAGGAGTTGCCTTTGCACTCCTTTCAGTACCGTCCGTGACGCCATTAAAACATTTTTCATTTTTGTGAACACAAGGTCGATTATGCTGCTCCCGTTGTGGCCTACATATGTTTTCTTGGTGTTTTTGTTGATCAGGCTCAGTCCTTCACTTTCCAGAAATCTCATGACTGCCTCCGCCTTCTGGTTGTTGACATCTATCCTTCAATTGAGGTCGCCCGCGATTATGACTAACTCGTCGTGCCTAGCGTTCCTTAGCGCAATCCTGAGTGAGTTTATAGTGTCTTCCTGTTTATATTCTGGGCTGAAGTGCACGCCTATGATCATGCAATTTCATTCTTATAACTGGCATATCTGGTGACTTTGAGTGGTGAGAGGATTGGTTTCAGGAGCCACGTGATTCCTCCCATTGGTCTTTCTCTCTGTCATTGTGTGGCAAATAGGTATACCTCATAGAAGCCTGTCGAGTGCCATTCATTGGTGAGGAATGTTTCTGTTAAGATTACTAAGCCGTATTCTGTGTATCCTCCTTTTGGAAGCATGTCTACCGCGTTTCTTAGGCCTTCTGTATTCCATGTTAGCGTCTTTATATTGCTGTTGGTTGTGCCTTTATTGGAGTCGGGTGCCTTGTCCTTATTGTCTCCGCAAAAGGTATTGCCTTACTATAAGCAATTTCGGCCAGAACAGTGGTTGCTTTTCCTGATCTTTCACGTCGAATGGTATCCCTATTCTAAAGGCCTTTTTTGTACGTCTTGTATCTAGCCCTACACATTCTATCTGCCGCTTGTGCCTATATATGTGATGAGATCTACCCGTTCGGTTGACCCATGAAGGTGGCCTACATATAGCCATGCTGCAAAGTAAAAAAATAAAATCTGAAACAGTAATGCATTTAGGTGTACGTATATCAGAACCTCATACACATAATTATCTTCAATAATAATTATAGTGAAGTGATAATTAACAAACATAACTGACTTCAATAAGTCCACTTAATTTCTGAAAATATACTGAAGCATAGGCAATTGTACCTATAGATACAATTATTACTCAATTATTGTTTCAAAATTATTTACAGTGTTGATGTGATACATAATAATGGTTTTGAAAATTTATTTTTTTTTAAAAAATAATGTTCAAGGCTACACTGAATTGTAGGTTTCATTGTCAATTAAATGAAAGGTAGAATTAGTAAATTATTGTATTATTTAAAAAAATGTAGATGCTTTGCATAATTGCGGATTATCTGTATATGCATAGCACAGAAAATTATCTCCTGTTTATGTTTTGAAACATATGTGGGTAAAATTGTCGCAATATATCTATGTGAATATATGTTTTCTAATTTATACAAAATATTACATGTAATAGCTTTCCTTCATACTTTATCCAGGCATAGGACTGGTAGCAAATATACTGGCGTGCTTAAAAGCTGGAAGAATTGCAGTTTTGTTTCACAGTAATTATTTACATTTATACAGTATATGTATACTTCCACATACAGGAGTAGAAAGGAAACGTGATAACATTTGCTAACAGTATAGTTAAATTGGTACAGAGGAAAAAGAGGGCAAACATGAAAGCACAGAGCTGTGGAAATCATGAATAAGTGACAAATAAGAAAATTACAGGGATTCGTAGGATAGAAAGATTTTGACAAAATAAAGGATGTCTAGTTTAATATATATTTGGGTATTAGAAGATATAAACATTGTAAAAACCTGAGTAATATTAATAAAATGTGCACTCCTAAAATGACAGCAGCTGTTGTCCTCTGCAGGATATGCTTAAACTCATTGCACACACAAATGGTCAACTGAACTGTTGCCTGAGCATACGTCCACGTGGAGTTTGTACAACACATCCCCAACTGGATCTTCTTCCACATTCTCAAAGTAATCTCTCCTGAGGATGCCAATGTTGTGTAAAACAGCACACGTAATTGTGATTGATTGTCTGGTAATATCTTTTGAGAGCAATTTTCTCCTTGGACAAGGAAACCTTTGTTTCCACACTCCATTCAGTCATTCTTTTATGTTTCTTGTGGATTTGTGTACTATATTGTATCTGAAATGAAAGGATCAAATTGTCAAATATTGCTCCTGTTGCAAATATACAGCTCTAGTAAACTTAAATGTTATGTTTTAGTTTTTGAAACACAGTGAGATTATAACTGAACAGCTTCATATATTATCTAAAAAAACATAATTTGCAGATATACCAGTTAATGTAATAATTATCTAAGTTCTTAAACTATGAAAAACTTGAGAATGCCAGCTGCCTTGTGATACAGTAATAAATATAGAAGTATTTTGATTACATAACTTTGAGGCCTACACTGTTTATTGCATATGTAAATTTCACAACATTTAACTTTCACTCAACCCCCCTCCATATGTTAGTATTTTGGTAAGTGTTCAGCTAAAAATTATCTTTGTTCTGCTGGAGTTTTCATGTGGTGATCCTATATTGGAGTATACAGGTATGGTAACTGTGGGTAACCATTGTCCCCAAGCAGAATTCCATGGACCCAAGATCAACAAGCTTCTGAAAAATAGCAGAGTTTTAAAAAATTCTGCTGTCATGGGTTGATCCTGACCAACGTGAAACAGTGTCCATGATTTCCATTTGAGGCCAACAAATCACCTGCACATTCAGGGACATCCACCCCTTTATGCTCCTCTAGAGCTCAGAAAACTGTTCTCCGGGACTTTGAATTGGAATATGGGTGCAGTCGATTACACCTGAAGAGATTAGAAATAACTTATTGCAATCAAAAAGTAACACAAATAACTATGCAGAATTTAAGATTACTATTTATGCTTTGACTTTGGTTTCATTTTATGAAAAAAAATGCTGTATTTAGGATTACTATTTAAATGCTTTCATATTCCAATTAATTTTTCGAGAATGCTTCTTTAAAAGCTATGATTATTTATGTTTGAGAAAATTTTATATTATACCCTTAACTTTGTATCAATATTTCTAACTAATATCTGGTGCTTTATTAAGTTAAAATTGATAATAGGCTGTTACTCTTATAAAGTTATTATTATTGTTATTATTATTATTATTATTATTATTATTATTATTATTACTATTATTACCTGTTACACCTGGAAAGTGGGAAACATCGTAGAAATGGTTTCTTGTTGTTGCTGTACTGCTGTTCAGTAATCGAAAATTTCACTAACTGTCTCAAGTTTTGTGCAATACCAGTAGGCACTCGCCTGATAATGCGACTCACTGTGCTCTGGTTTAACTTTCTTAGGTCACCAAGAACAATCTGAAAATGTAGATAAGAAAATTGAAACATTTTAGTCAAGTACAACCACAATGAAACTGAACTTACTACTATACATTTGGGTGAATACCAAAATATATTAAGAATTACTTGATAACAGAACTCTCCCAAAATATACTTGCCAACTACAAATAAGTTTTAAAGAAAAGAAAAATAAAGTTTCTAAACCATTATCATTATAATATTAGGAATGTGTATTGTTATGTATAACAAAATGACCAGAAGAAGCGTGCATTGTTTGTTCTTTTGGTCCCACTTCGGGCAATGCTGAGGGATACTGAACATGGCATACAATTATGAGATATACAGCATAAGTAATTGCATATCTAATATCAGCTTTTTTCATCTGGCCATCGTGCAATATGTTACAGAAGATGAATATTTCTAAACTACCATCATTTAAGAGTGAACTTTCCAACATACATTAAAGTAAGTAAAATGAACAAGTGTAAATCAGTTAAAAGTTTCAATGACATCCCTATATGGAATATTCTCCAGTTGCATGGCATTAAAAATCTTCCCTACAGTGTATGGGGAGTGAGCATATGGCAAATTTTAAAAATATTTTGAACACTTTATGTTGATTAGAGTTACTTAATAATTCTCGGTAACGTGGAGGTTTATCATAAATTTGTATTGCAGCATAGCACAACCTTTTTGAAGCAGTTTTAAACTGTTTACTCGTCCATGCAAATCACCTGCATCTTGTGTGTACATCAAAGTTTGTTGTGAAGTTACTGTAAAGGATCTGCAAGGTATACGTACATGTATGATTTTTTTTTGGGGCTTTAAATAAGAGCCTATGTGAACGAGAGAGCCAAACGCCACTGATAATCCATAAGGCCTTTTTGGTATCATAAATACTTTACTGCTATGATTTTTAACCAAACACTCCCCGTCCCAACGAAAGTAATTAACAGCAAACAAATTTCCAACAGGATAACCTAACCTAACTTTTAACGTTACACTCTTCATACGTTACCCATTTTATTACTCGCATAGGTAGGTATATTCTATATTATTCGAGGGAATAAAAATCATATTGCTCAGATATTAAATTGTTTATTAATTAATACATGAATATTCCGAAACAACTTAAACATAATGTTTGGTTAATTACACTTATATAACTAAAGTAGCAAACATAAAGGAAATCTCCGGTTGCATAAAATCTTAGTGCACAGAGAATTTGATAAATTGGATGCACTGGTAGGCCTCACTGTATCCTCTGTCCTCTGTTCTTCAAACTGCAGTAATGCATTGCATCACTATAATGCTTGAGAGGATTTTCGCTATCGTGTAAATACCTCCAATGCAACTGCGGTTCATGCTCAAAATCTTCATTCTCAATATAGTCGAAAAACTCGATTAAATTATTATTAAGAATGTGAGAAAAATCGAGCGAAGGATTACTTAAGGAGAGGATAAAGATGCCTCGAGCGGTCTTGTCTGTTCCTCGAAGATTGCTCAAGGCCTACTTAAGTACTTGCGACTCTGCATACCAAATTGCTAAGCAAAACCTTAGTAATCCTTGAGGTAACAACTATATATACCGCCCTATGTCTCCTCAGTTCTGTCCATTTATCTTGTTCGTTGGGGACTTGTGCGTTTTGTTGCGTGTCGTGTTTTTCTCTGAGGATAGTTTCTCTTTTAGTCTACTTACGGCCTCACTTTCTTTTTTCTCATTTCTGTCCTCTGCTGCCTCGTGTGTTAATTGTTGTTTCCCACTGCTGCTGTGTTGTGTATTGACGGTGTTCCCTACTTCTTCCTTCATCATCCTCCAAATAGGTTTGCAAGCATGTCTTACATCTGTTGATTTATTTTCTTTGTGATTTCTCTTTCTATTCTTCTTTCAATATCTGGGAATGCCTCTTGCATTTGTACTGTAGCCAACGATATGTGTTGGCAGTTTGTATCCCTGCTATCTTTCACGTTCTTCAATTTCGTACCTTCAGGAATCCTATACCGAAAAATGTACATCGCTAGAGATAGTATCCACAAATCAATCGAACTAAAAAAGTAATACAATCCCTGAAAAGCAAGAATTCATAAGGATACAATGAAATAAGCACAAAAACATTAAAGATATGTGCTGACATTATTTGCAAACCTTTAAGTCATATATGTAACATATCCATCTTAAAAGAAACATTTCTGGACAGATTCAAATATTCAGCCATTATACAAGAAAGTACAAATCTCAAAAATGTCAAATTATAGACCAGTATCTTTATGTACAGCTTTTTCGAAAATCTTTGAAAAAATTATGTTTAAAAGAATTTATCACCATCTAGATAAGTATAGTATTTTAGCAAAAGAGGAGTTTGGATTTAGGAAGAGCATATCAACTAGTGATGCCATTTATAAGTTAACAAATGAAGTTCTCAAGTCATTGGATGACAAACTTAACACACTAGGAATATTCTGCGATCTATCAAAGGCATTTGACTGTGCTAATCATGAAATACTTCTATCAAAATTATTACACTATGGAATTACGAGCAAGGAGTGTATATGGATTACATCTGGCTTATCAAAAAGAAAGCAAAAGGTTATAATAAATACTTCAAATAATAGCAATCCATATTCTGAATGGTGTGAAATAAAGCATGGTATCCCAAAAGGTTCTATTCTGGGTCCCTTATTATTTTTGTGTATATAAATGACCTACCTGCAGTAATAAACAACAACGCCTATCCAGTTCTTTTTGCGGATGACACAAGTATTATAATTAAAGAACACAATGTCAGGCAGCTCCCAGATTCATCTAATAAAATCTTCAACACACTAAACAATTGGCTTCAAAGTAACAATATTCACATAAACTTTGAAAAAATTAACTACATTAAGTTTTGCACAAAGCATAAAAATATCACAGACATAAAGCTAGAATATGAAAATAATCAGATGGCAGAAATCTGTAATACATAATTGCCAGGTGTTATGCTTGATCATAACATGAATTGGAAGCACCATATTGATTAAATCTTACCCAAACTGAGCTCTGCAAGATTTACAATCCCACCTTTAATTCAGCTTATAAATAAGAGCATATTAAAAACAGCTTATTATACATATTTCCATTCTTTGATGACCTATGGAATAATATTTCGGGGAAATTCAGTAAATGCTAAAACAGCATTCATTATGCAAAAGAAGGCAATGAGAATAATGGCAGGGAAGGACGATCAACCCACTGCAAACCACTTTTAAAACTGTTTGGAATGTTACTATTAGCTTGTGAATATGTTATAACCATATTGACATTTGTAATAAATAATCCAGATAGATTACGAAAAATACAAATATTCGTACAAAGAGACTAGACATAGGCAAATAATTTGCAGTTTTTCTAATAAGGGGTTTACTACAAAGGAATAGTTTTGTTTAATTCACTTCCCTCTTTTATAAAAGAATAGCATAACAAGTTCAGATCAGAATTAAAAATATACCTTATGACTCACAATGTCTATATAAAGGAGGATTTCATGCAATCAAAAACACTGGTAATAATGTAACACTGTAACTATAATAAGCATTAATATTCTAAGAATACAAGTGTACGAGTAGGCTTGTAGAAACGGACATGTAATTAAAAACTAGGCAAAACTGTCACCTCTGAAAATCCATTATCAGAGTTATTATTTGTAAATGAAATTGCTGACCTGAACTATATCCCAGAGTTTCGGCTTATAATAGGATCTACAAATTGCAATGTTATGTATGCATGTATGCATGTATGCATGTGTGTGTGTATGTGTGTATGCATGTATGCATGTATGCATGTATGTATGTGCGTGCGTGCGTGCGTGGGTGGGGTGGATGGATGGATGGATAGGTGGATGGATGGGTGGGTGGATGGATGGATGGATGGATGTCTATCGTTTGGCGCTGGTGCCGCCTGCTGGCAGATGTTTCGTGCGTCTATCGATAGAGGTCGCTAGATGTACCTTTGCGTAGTTGTCCTTTAACCTCGTTTCGTAATTATTCATTCTTTTTGTTTATATAATTTATAAGCATTTTCATGTTTGTAAAGCTGTATTGGATATCATTCACCGCTTAAAGAATTTCAGTCTTTGTATCTTTCTTCAAGAAGGTTCCTACACCTGCGATATTTATTAAACATTGAGAACGGTGTCCAGTCGCGCTTCCAACTCGTTCACTATCTTGTAATCCTTTTGAATTTTATCCTAATATATCTTCACATTTACGTTTCTCTTTGCGACTCTTTTTAATCGCATTCATTTCATAAATGTTGGTATCTAAATTGCATTAATTTTACCAATAATTACTATTCTATTTAGATCAGTTATAATAATTTGAATAATTGCAAATATATTCTTCTTATTAATCTTAACATTTGGACTCTACCGTGAATGAAATCAAGCATCCTCAGAATTAGTTTATTAATATTGTTCCTAGAGTTGTAGATAAATATAACATTTTGATTTGTACTGAAAAAGTATTGCATTATTAATCTGCCATAAATTAAGTAAGAAGAAAATTGGTTGTAATCCGTTTCGACCTGATAATAAAATAGGAATATGAATATACTTACTTGTTTTAAATTAATTATGAAGTAATTGTTTGTAATCCGTTTCGACCTGATGGTAAGATATATAAATATCCTTAATTGTTTATTAATTGAAACCAAATACAGGTCTATCACTGTTAATAAGTAATAGATAGGGGAGAGTTGCCGAATGGACCTCCTTCGTATTTCGCTATGTGTTGGTAATTCAAACCTTAACGTTGGCTGTACTGGTGACACATGTATTTAAGATCGAGTTTCTTTACTTAATAACCACACATCACAAAACTAAAGTTTAATTTTGTGTCTTCCTGTAGCATTATCTTTTCTAACATGACGCCCAGTTGCCGAGTTGGACCACTGCGTGTTTCCTAATTTAGACCGGTCAATTTTAGGGCACACGCTTAACAATTAATATCCACACCAGTGCACTTGATATAAATAATAATCACGCTTTTAGGATTTCAAGATGACTAAAAGGGGAATGTACGGGAAATGGACAGAAGATGACGAGGTCGTCGTATCAGCCTACACAAATGGTTACAACTTAATGCGTGTGTTCGTTTAATTGGAATACCCAAAGCTAGACCAAAGAAACATGCTGAAAATAAAAACACGTTCTTAAACGAATTAAAACGTTCGGAAGCCAAACAGCTTTTACCTATGAGATGGAAAAGTTTCTCGCAAATCAGCCGTTTTTATTTAAAGAAAGAAGTGTTTTCGTTCAGAGCACTAATTAGACTTTACCGTATCGTAAATCTCAGTCTAAAGACATGATTAGTATACTTGGTGATAAGCGTTCTTACATGTTTCTATGTAACAAGTTTATTAGTTTATTCCTTATTCTAATTTGAAACCCTATGAAGAGGGAAAAAATCCCCTAATTTACCAACGTAATATCTTATTTTGATGAATCCTTCAAACATATTTGTTTTATATAATAAGGAATAACTACATAAGTACTATTTATGTCTACTAAACATGTTAATATACACCTGTTTAAAATATTAAACTTTCGATTTACAGTTTACCCAGTTGTACCATCTGGTCCCACTTAAGAAACTAGAGATTCAAATTACGCAACTGGTTTCCTAATTTAGACCATTTACATAGGTAACTACTTCTGAAATTTAAATTATACAACATTAAGCTAGTATTTATTCAAAATGTAATATAACCTGATGAAAGTATATATAACATGTAGTTTAACGAACAGTATATTTTCAAAGTGTTGCTATATATTTTCATTCTACTAAATATATAAAAGAGGCTTGGGGTAAGAAAATATAAAAATGGTCCAATATAAGCAACCTTCCCCTATGAATAATTTATTATATTCAAATTAAGAAGATGTGTTAGTCAAATGAAAGCTACTAACTTATTATTTAAGTGATTTACATCCACTTACATAATAATTTAAGTTTATACAGTTTAAATAAATTTTTATATTTTCACTGAAAAACAAAAACTTAATTTTTATAAATATATTTAAAATCAACAATATTCCATTAACAGTTTCAGTGTTACAGTCTGTATAAGATATTTGAATAGATTATAAATATTAATAAAATTAACGCAAATAAAAATATTTAAATAAGACTTTTAAATCATTGGTTTGAAATCACTGATTAAATCCTGTTCATGTTATTAAACAATAATACGAGTTTTGAGCAAAATACTCGGTTCAACCCAAAACTATATACTTAATTGAACTTCAACTAATTACTGAATGTTTTGTCTAAGTCATCCATTCAGAACCCAAAAAAATTATTTCATAATAAAATAATAATAAATAATAATAATAATAATTATTCATAATATTTCAATAAATTATAATAACAAAAATTGCTCAAATTCTTATTCAGTATGATTACCGGGCGCTATGGCTGCTCCTACAAATCTATCAGCATTAAATCATTTTTCAGGTAGGTTATGGCAGAAGTTTATTTATTAACTTGTTTTAGTAAGGTTTTTCCTAGATGATTATTAAAATTGTTATTCCAGCTAAAACGACTAAAAATGAAATTAAAGTAAGCCATTTTTATTTACCAAAAAATCCAAATTAAAATATAACTTCATCTCCCATAACTTAATACACATGAAATAATCATAAATAACCAAATATTAGGATAATAATCCTAAACCATTTCAACTTAATAAAAGACTAATTAAATTAAGGCTAATAATTTTAAACAATTATTAACAACTCAACTATTAAAACTAAAAATATAGATTAAGTGTTACATCTCCTATTATATAATCTTCACTATACAATTTTTTTAAGGAAGAAGTGAGTATAACAAAATCTATAAAATACATTACATACTGAATATATATCCAATAAAGATGTAAATAGCAAAAAAGCTCTTGTAAAACATAATGACCAATATAACATAACCTAAGATAAATGTTTATATCTGTGGCACCAGAAATCACAATTTTTATTTTAACTACCTAAGTAAACTTAAAATCAATACAAAATCTCTTTTTAAAGCTAACAAATTTACCGGTAATCAATGTAATATTAATAATGAATACTCACAGCAATAACCTCTTAATCTTCTATAAATTCCAGAATAATAAATGCCATGTTAACTGTAAGAATATAAATATAATGTACAAAAAGCTGTAACAAATGAAATGATTATAAAAATAATATTACTATTCACATTCAACCAAATATTCTATTTAATAAACCAATTTTCCCTGATAAATTTAAAATGGTGTTGCTATATTACAAGAAGACAATAAAATTATCATAATGCTGTTCTTAATATTAAATGTAATAAACCTTTATTAATTAATTAATACCTAATCTTCATCGCCCCAAACCCTCATAACTAATATTTGCTAAAGAAAATAACTCCGAAGAACATAAACCATGAGCAATTATTAAAACCAAAGTTATATAAATTCTCAAGCATTTAACGTTACTAATCACCGAACGATTGATCCTATATCAGCAATTAAGGCCTTTATATCAGTTTGGTGTAAACATATAGATCTAACTAAACTCCTGCTGCTAACCTAATAGATAACCAAAATACATTAATTAGTATACTAATTCCTATTAAACATTCAAATACCCGTAATAATCCTAATTTAAGTAAAAATAAATGCTAAAATGTTTTAACCTGATTAAACTTCAACGTGTGCTTTTTGTTATCATAAATGCACTAAATATATCGGTATTTTAATTGAAAAACCTAAAATAATTCTAATGTATCAATAAAAGTTCATAAAATCATTTGTTTAAAATAAAGAAAAAACAAATAATTGAAATTACTATTAAATATAATAATAATAATAATAATAACAACAATAATAATAGCAATAATAATTATAAAGTGTAAAATAATAAATTAACAACAGCTTGTAAACTCTCTGGTTGATATCCACATCCAAAAAAATAAAGTATGTATTAGACTTCCATAAAAAGTAAATAAATAAAATAAATATAATTCTATTCTCTCTACAAAAAGTAAAACATAATAACTAATAATATTAAAATTATAAATAGATTAATATAAATATTATAACATTCATAACGAATAACAGAATAACTCACTAAAATTACCTATCAAAACACAAATTCAAAGTCTTAATATTTCCAATCCATATGACAAATAATCATAACCAAAAATATATCTTAAACCCCCTTCACAATCAAAATCACCATCCATTAAAAATATTCATGAGAAAAAATCTAAATTATATATCAACATAAATTTATAAAATATAAGTGGATTATAGCAAATTGTACATAATATATATCTTAAACATTGCAGTAAACCAAATGAATTAAAATAAACATTTCCACGATTGCAAATTCTAAAATTATAAACCTATAAACCTAACATACTGCAAAAGATAAGAGGAATATAGTTACAGTTGCATAATTCTCCACTTATCATTACCATATAATAATATAAAATAATAAATAAAAGCAAAACAATAAATTATAATCTTAATAAAGACATTGATAAACGTCTACGTTTAGAATAAAATGCCCATAAACGACAAAAATAAATATTATTAAAGGTTACTATTAAATGTTTTAATAGTATAAAAAGAAAATCTTGGTCTTGTAGAACTTCAAAGGAAAGAAACCCTTATCATTAATTCCCGAAACTAATATTTTACTTTAAACTACCCTCTGATGTTATATACATTTTTGAGAACTATATTAGATAACCTTAGGAGTTATCTTATGTTTCTCTCTTAATTTATCTCTTCTCTGCAGACTCTTTTTCGGTTGGCCTGACGTGGCTGTGTCTTAAAGGCATTTTGTGCATTTGGTGAGCCTATTGAAATGGCTATCATAGTAAAGAAAATCTTGGTACAAAACGTCACCATCTCTGTCTAATGAAACTCAATGTCCCTTATTGCATTATAACCACCTCCTCGTTTCACTGTGCAAAGAGGAGGAGGTGGAGGAGTACATGGGAGTGGCAAAGTGAAAGGGGCTTGTCCCAGAATAAAAAGCCTGATGATTTAAATTCACATGCGTTTTTCTACATCTCTGCAACAAGTTATTGTTAAAAAGCCTACCCTTCTATCTACTTCATGCAATCGAGATACATTAGCAGAAATGATCTTATCACTTGCTTCCTTAGAATGAAAATAAGGGAATACACTAGACTAAAGCAATAGTCAAATGTTTTAAAATGTGGTTGTAATGTGATTGAAATCCGTTTCTTTGTATCTTTAACAATGTTCTGTATGAGAAAAGTAAAAGTATTGTAAATCTGAAACCAATAACAAGGAATATCTCAGAAACGGTCAGTTCTACACATACAAAATAGGATTTAAAAAAAAAAAAAACTATGTATACTTTTGCTTATCTCTTACGGCTTACCAGTAATGGAACATTCATTACCTACAATTCATCTAGAATAAAGAGGTCTTGAGAAGTTATTCCCAGGAAATGTAATATATACATTTTATTTGTCATGTAAATTTCTTTAATATACCTTCACCATTTTATTCAAAAACATTATAGCTATTTTTGAGAAAATAAACAATTTTGAAAATTTGTCCATCTAAAGGGTAGTTTGGGGTTGAAAATCTTCGTGTCGTATCCTTGGGAGATACTAAACTTAAATACCAACTTTGGTATTTAACAGAGTTTTCGTGTTTGAGTATGCCGTCCACAGGAACGCATACACTGGTGTTTTGCTAGAAATATTTTTGCGCTGAAATCTCGGTATCAAATTTTTGGTTGGAATACGATACATAGTACGTGTAAAGAAAGTAAAAATTACTGGGTCATTTTTATTTTCTGTACACTCAAAGACATTAAAAATACACCTGGCAATGTTATTTTGCTGACGATGTGGACGTATGACGGGTCTCGGGTCTTTCCACGACTTTCATTGGTGTCATTTTGGTACAACATACCACGCGAGAAGGGATATGCATTACCGATTGGGCAATCCAATTCTTCAATTCCGCGACACTCCCTCAGAACAAGTTTACTTGTATAAGCAGTGTATTAATTCAGTCTACCTCGTGCGAGCATGACTGTGGCATTAGAACTACTGTATGTAGGGCAGAGAACATTTTAAAAATATTTTGTAACACCCGGTGAGAGGGGTGGAGTATTGTCCAATCAGAAAGTTTAGGGATCACCAGTTCGCAACTCAGAACTTCATTTGTCGCAAGTTACGTTTTATTTTCAACCCCTTCCTTTCGTAGCGTGGCCTGTCCAAGAATTGTTTGAGTGTATAGCAAACAGTTGAAAGATATGGTTGGGGTTAAGTCCTAAGTTAGGGCAGAGAACATTTTAAACAGATTTTGTAACACCCGGTGAGAGGGGTGGAGTATTGTCCAATCAGAAAGTTTAGGGATCACCAGTTCGCAACTCAGAACTTCATTTGTCGCAAGTTACGTTTTATTTTCAACCCCTTCCTTTCGTAGCGTGGCCTGTCCAAGAATTGTTTGAGTGTATAGCAAACAGTTGAAAGATATGGTTGGGGTTAAGTCCTAAGTTAAGTATTTCCAAGCGTATTTTTTAATTTCCTTGATTGTACCTGTCCACAGTACTTGGTAAAGAAAGTAAAAATGAAAGTGTTTCGTTTGTATTTATATTTTTAGTATCTTTGTAATGTATAACGTAATAGGAATATAAAATAATAGGTATATTTTGGTATATAATATAAATACATAATAGGAGTATATAAGATGCTTCAAAACGACACCAAACGAAGATGTGGACCTTGTTGGTCATACCGTACGTGATACGTGAATATAATTTTCAGCTCTAAATACGGTACATACAAAAACTGCCATAAAATTACCATAGATTAAGCAGTCGTACATAACCAAAAGTTACGTGCCTGGCCCACTCCAAGAGAGATGCCGGTTGGTAGCGAAGATCTCAGTCGCGTGGTGTAGGGGTGGTTTGATAGACACGCCGGCGCGGCAATGGAAAACGTAGCATGTGGGTTTTGTTATGTGTTTCGTATAACACATTCTGAGGTTGTTTACATGGCAGATGACAACTGTTGTTCCTTCGCTGCCTAATCCCAAATATGTGCGATTTTTAAACACACATAAAACTTTAAATAGAAGAGTTTGAAAGTTGCGATATCAAGTTTCGGAGAAGTCAAAGTGTAAGCTAATCGACTTCTATTTCTGTTTAGTGTCATTTTGAAACTGCTTGTATATCTACAATAATGGTAAATATTTTGCACCAAAATTCAATGTAAACAGTTGATTTAAACAGTTAATGGCATTCGGAAAGAGTATGCACAACTATTATAGTTATAATGTTTATTTTCTGCAGTACGGCCATCTTTTGGGACAGTTAAAGTATCCTTAATCAAGCGGCAATACTCTGAAAGAACACTGAATAAGTATAGGTCAGTATAGGTATATAACATAATACAGGATGTACATAAATGAATATCGGGGTTTTAACTCTTTATAATATTTATTACATTCAACTTACAGTTATAAATGATATGTCAAATGAAAAAGCAACTCAAACAGTTTTGTTTGATGGCACAAGTGCACATGTGCAATGTTTCTGCCGCAATCCGCTAGACAGCGGTAGTAGCAAAGATGGTGACTAGTAAACAGAAAGCGTTTTGTGTTTTGCAGTTTGCAAAGACCGAATCTGTAGTTACTGTGCAACGTGCGATTCCGAAGTAAGTTCGGTTGTGATCCTCCTAGTGATAAAAACATTCGTAGATGGTATAATCAGTTTGAAGACACCGGCTGCCTTTGTAAAGGGAAGAGCACGGGACGACCAGGAGTAAGTGAAGAGACTGTTGGGCGAGTGAGAGAGACGTTCACTCATAGCCCAAGGAAAGGCTAGTCTTGAATTACAAGTTCCTGTGTCGACTATTTGGAAAGTTGTAAGAAAACGCTTACAGCTACGTCCTTACCGTTTACAGTTATTACAGGCTCTAAAGCCGACAGACCACGGATTACGTGCCAAAATCGCAAACGACTTGTTGTTTCATGACGATTTTGTGGATCGTGTTGTCTTCAGTGATGAATCGACCTTTTACCTTAGTGGACATGTTAACACTCATAATGTGCGCATCTGGGGCTCAGAAAATCCTCACGAGATGTTACAAATGCAACGAGATTGCCCTAAAGTGAATGTTTTTTGTGTCGTATCCCGGCGAAAAGTTTATGGGCCTTTCGTTTTTGGTGAACCTACTGTAACTGGTACTTCTTACCTTGATATACTAGAGCAATGGCTCTTCCCTCAATTGGAAGAAAATGAGCCAGAGAACTTCATTTTCCAGCAGGATGGTGTGCCACCTCACTGGCATAGCGAAGTACACGATTGGTTGACGTCACTGTACCCGAGCGCTGGATAGGCCACACGGGCCCCAATGAAAGGGCTTGCTATGTATGTCCTCCACGTTCTCCTGACCTAACGCCATGCGATTTTTACCTTTGGGGCTTCATCAAGGATCGTGTGTACGTGCCTCCGCTACCAGCTGACCTCCCTGAATTAAGAAACCGGATTGAAGCAGCTGTTGCTACAAATACTAAATACACACTTATCAACGTTTGGGAAGAACTCGGCTATAGACTTGATGTGTGCCGTGTGACAAAGGGCAGTCACATTGAACATTTATAAGCTTCTTGGTAAAACTGTTTGAGTTGCTTTTTCATTTGACATATCATTCATAACTGTAAGTTGAATTTCATAAATATTATAAAGAGTTAAAACCCCGATATTCATTTATCTACAGCCTGTAAATATAAAATATGTTTGCCTTTTTAAGGTTAGGTATCTATCTGTTGCAAAAGTAATGGTTTGGTAGGCATTTGATAGATTGTATAGGGTATATAATTATTTTTAAACACTATGTGTGTAACTGAATGTTTAAATTTTTTACCAGTCTTTAATTATCATTGTTAGCGATTGAAATCTAATTTCACATTTCGCTAGATGGTAAGTAGGGCATGATTTATTGCAATTCTTGCAGACACATTCCTTTCCAAACTTCCCTTCACAAGGAACAATTCTTGAAAATTTTGTTTTTCTCAAAAATGGCTCCAACAGTTTTGATTAAAATGCCGCATATTATAGGTATTTACATTACAAATAAAATGTATATCTTGGATTTTTTGGGAATAGTCTCGGAAGACTTCTCTATTATGGATGAAATTTGCATAACTGCTAAACTGTAAGAAACATAAAAGGAAACTTACTACTAAAAATTTAGGTCTCGTTAAAGCATATAATTCGTTATATACTTTTTGTTTTTTAGTGTTGAGAATTTCCAAGATATTTCTTGTTATTGGTTTCAATTTTTAAACTATCTAAATTTTCTCAAACGGGAACTTTACTTTTGTTTTACTGCTGGCCATGCAAACCGAACCAAACTTCAATTGTTTCACATAGGGATAGATTTTAAAATATTTAACTGTGCTTTAAACCTGGTGTATTCACTTATTTCTCTTTTACTTACAAGGAAGAAAGTAATAACACCAATTCGGTGGTCGCTGATGACCTTTGTTGTTATAAACTGACCTTAAATAAATAAAGTAAACAAAGAAACCAACTCTGTTAGTGTTTATTTTGATTAGCATGACGTAGACAAAAGAGTTATCTTTTGTAAAAATAGTTTGCATGTGGAACAGCTAGAGAAACTCATGTGAATGCTATAGGTATATCAATTTTTACAAGAGTAAAAAAATTACTGTAGGCCAAAGGAAAAAAAAATCAAAAAAAAAAAACGTATATATTCCAGTCCCATGACTTTCTCTACCCGTTCTGCACACAAACTATTCTTACAAAAGGCTCCCTTCAGCTATATCATACTAATCGAGATAACATTAGCAGGAATTCTATTTCCTATTTGCTCCCTTCTAATCAGAAGAGATGTAAGCGGATACGCTAGGCTAAAGCGATAATCAAATCTTTTAAAAACTAGTCGCTAAGTGAACAGTTGAAGTACGGTTCACTTTGCATCACCAGCAATAAACGAAAGCTGACTTCGCGTTTGAGAAAAGCTACATAGTTTAAAACTGAAACCAATAATAAGGCATATCTCGGAAATGGTCAACTGTAAAAAGAAATGTATGACATAAGTTGTATGTTTAACGATATCTACATTTTCTTGTAGTAAGTTTGTGCCTAACTCTTATGGCTTAGCAGTTATGCAAAATTCATTCAGTGAAGAGGTCTGCACAGGCTACTCCCAAAAAATTCAAAATATACGTTTTATTTATCATGTAAATATCTTTAATATACATTTTTAAATATTTTTAATATACGTTGAGCCATTTTTGAGAAAAACGATATTTTCAAGAAGAAAAAGTGAATTAGTTAAGGAAATTTTGAAAGACTGGAGGAAAGGGAGAGAAAATTTAATTTAGTTTTCTTAGGCGTTAAGGAAAGAAGGAATAAAGGACCAGCAGAAAAAATGTACTAGAAATAATTCAAGAAAGTTGGAAATAGATATGATATGGATGGGAAATTATTGAAGCTTATCGAGTTGGGAGACAAGTAGAAAAAAAGGGCAATCATATGAAATTAATTGCATCTCAGCTGGTATATTAAGTACTCAAAAGAGCCAAGAAATTGAAGCGAACAAATACTTTCATTAATAAATATTTATCGTCAAACATCAGTGAACTACATAGAAATTTAGTAAAAAAATGAAAGAAGCAAGAGCCTAGGGAAAATGGGCTTAGATATATTAGAAACTATCAGCTGTGGATCGCTTGAGAAAGAACGAGAAGGGTCTAAGGGAGAAACAACCGGGCAGAGAGAAAATTACTCAACACCCGTTAGCGGCGACTTTAGGTAAAAAGCGAGAAGATCAAAGTACAAGCAAGCTGGGACGAATGTGGGCGAAGGCGGAGCAAGAGAGCGCATGCATTAAAATTATCTCGCCAGCAGGAACGTTCGCTTTGGCGCTTCGTGGTGCACAGGATCGTGGGTTCGAGTCCCGCCTTGGGCATAGGTGTTTCTGTGTTTGTAAATGTGTATATGTTTGTGTATGTATATGTAAAAGGAAAACGTTAAGAATAATAAGGTCTACTAAGGAAATATAGGAAACTGGAAAAATTGGAGAAAAAAGGAATACAGCGACGGAGTCCTGACAAGCCTCCGGAACTGTATTTTTATTTAGAAAAAAAAAAAAAAAAAACGTTAAAGCAGCGCACGCGAGAAGGCGTCATCTAGCAGCGAGTAAGTGAACAACCAGCTGAAGAAGATATGACTAATACAGCAGTAGTAAACACCAGGCAAATTGTCCGCCTCTTCGCTCAAAAAGCGTTCCAGTCCTTGATACAAACATTTATTTTCTCTCTTAACAGCGGCTCTCAAATCAATATAACACCAACATATAGAATTTTAAGGGTATATTATATTTCCTTTACATTTTTACTCTCTCTACGTGAACTATGTACATAATGTATATTTCCGTTTACATGACTTTCTCTACATCTCTGCAACAAATTATTGTTAAAAGCTTATGCTTCTATTTATTTCATGCCAATCAACAAAAAATTAGCAGAAATAGTCTCATTACTTGCTTCCTTGTAAGTAGGAGAGAAATAGGGGAGTAACATAGGTTAAAATGATAGTCCAAAGCTGGTTGCTATGTGACTGAAGTTCCTTTATTTGTATGGACAGGAATTGACAGATTCCTATATGAGAAAAGTTAAGTTTATCGAAACTGAAACAAAAAACAAGGAATATCTCAGAAACGATCAACTCCACGAAAAAAATATGTACAACATAAATTGTGTGTTAGAGTGTGCTCTACATTTTTGTGTTGTAAGTTTTTGTCCATATCTTACGGTTTAGCATTTATGCTAAAATCCGTAAAATTCACTCAGAATAAAGTAGTCTTCAGAGGCTATTCCCAGAAAATTCAAAATATACATTTAATTTGTCGGGTAAGTATCTTTAATATAAGATATTTTAATCAAAACCGTTACAGCCATTTTTGAGAAAATCAAAATTTTTGAAAAAAGTTCCATGTAAAGGGTAGTTTGGGGTGGGGGATTTTCCTCAAAGTCTTCGTGTCGCATCCTTGAAAGATACTAAACTTAAATACCAAGTTTGGTATTTTACTGGCTCTTCGTTTTTGAGAAATCGTGTTCACAAGCACACGGACACACACTCGGACCATTTTCTGAAAATACTTTTTTTGGATACAGGGGACCCTAAAACATATTTCCGTTGAAATGTCGATATCGAATTTTTTGGTGGAGTGCAATACCTTCTCTACACACTATGTACATAGTACTTGTAGAGAAAGTAAAATGTAAGGTCTTTAATTTAATAGCTTTTCTACGCATGTTAAGTTCGCATTAGTTATTCATAAATATGAAATCATTAAATGAGATAGAAATAGCTCAAAATATCTATCAGACTTTTGTTACTGAACAAAACAACAGTAGTTCCAAGCCTCTCATAGATTTTAACAAAAGTAAAGAATATGGATTTCAATATTCTATTTTAAAAAATATTGTCTTCTCTCAAGTACAAAGTCCATTTGCGTTAAGCTATTAAAAAGTCATATTTTTAACAGAAAAGTCAATTGTGGCTCAGCAAAAATAAGCAAATATACCTAGCTAGTGTATGTGACATTCATAGTTCAAGCAATATTCCTTAAACCAACATCTGAAACTAAATTATTGAGTACCTAATATCCATTCACATGACTTTCGCTACATCTCAATAACAAATTGTTCTTAATGGGTTTCTACTTCATGGTAATCTAAATAAACATTGGCAGAAGTGGTCTTATTATAAGGTTGTGTCATAAGTTCGTTTTGCTCACAAGTTACATCTATAGCGTCTGAAAACACTAAACCGTCTGTGCAATCAAGTTATCGTTGTTGCCTATCAAAACCAGACGGGATATTGGATGGCACTGTGGGTCTGTGACTGAGTTTTTTTTAATACGGTATTTTCATGAACATCTTAGAAGAATATAATCTTTTTTTCAATGTTCTATTTAAAGAGTAGTTTATTTTACTATTATAGTTGTCTCTCTCTTTTCTTTGTGTTTATTTATTTATTATTTATGTTTGGTAGTTGCTTCTTTTTTTCCTTTCTGTTTTTTAATTCTTTTTTAATTTTGTTTCTTTCTTTTTGGAGGGGGTTTAATTTTTTTAATAGGAAGGGGGTAACTGCTGACTCTGCCACAGTTTATAACTTTGTAGTGTCTCTTTAAATGCGGGAGATGCTACGACAGAAGGATCTGGTTTTGCAACTCCCAGCATCTTTCCGGATATAAATCTGGAAGCCCGGTAGTTGTGCCGCATCTCCAACCAGCAGAATCCAATTATATGTGGCAAACATGATCCAGGTCAGGGGGACAGCTGCTTGTTTGCCTGTTGGAATTCCAAGGTTAAATAGTTTTCTGTTTTTTCTTGTGCACCACAGCAGGACGTTGGATTATACGGCATGAACTTGTGTTTACAAATTATGACAGGCAAAAAGGCGCATTTCCGACACCTTATGCAGTTTCATTATCTTAGGGATAAAACCCCCTCACAAAAGCCAGCACAAATTAGATGCAGTAAGGAATCGAACATGTGGATTTCAAGCTGGGAATTTCTGCCTAAAAGACAAAAACCGATCTAGACAGTCAATGGTTACGGACGTGGCAACAATTAATGAAATGGTAGTCAACAATAGACAAATATAACTCGGTTGTTTGAATTGGAGCTCAATTTAGCTCGTGCTTCTGTAGCTCTTGAAAAAACTGGGTTACATAAATAATCACAAACTGATTAAAGCAAATTTGATTCAGCACGTTTCCATCTGTGACTCCGTATTCAGTCGCAATCAGAATGATCCTTTTCTGGAACGGCTGATAATTGGAGATGAGAAGTGGATTGTGTAGGTACAACAACGCCCGAAAGAATAAATCGTGGCGCAAGAAAGGGCAGCCACCAATATTGGTTCCTAAGACAGGGCTGCATCCGAGAAAGGTTGTGCTATGCACCTGGTGAGATTGAAAATAAATTCTGTGTTAAAAGATTCTGTCTTCCAAATAATGAGACTGACAATTCCAAAAAATATTGTTTTCAGCTGGATCGTCTCAAGGCAGCCATTGAAGAGAAAAAACCGGAATTGGGAAACGATGTCGTCCATCACCACGAAAACGCCAGACCATGTACCTCTAAGGTGACCTGTCAAAGGTTGTGTAATTTTGAGTGGGATGTGTTACTTTAACCGCCGTATTCTGACTTCCATCTATTCCGTTCCCTGCAGAATTTTCTGAATGGCAAACGCCTCATTTCCTGGGAGGATGGCAGACTGAATCTCCAAGGGTTCATTAACTCCTCTCCCCAAAAAACCCAACATTTTGGAGAAATGGAATTTATAAGCCTCCAGAGAAATAGCAATTTATTGCCGTCAATAATGTTGTATATTGCAGGAAATAAATAGTTTATTTACAAAACCTTATATATATATATATATATATATATATATATATATATATATATTAAGCAGCACCGGAGTGTGGTCAGGACTCCGGCGCTGTATCCCCGTTTACATTTTCCCCCCTAAATTTACTGTATGATTACTGGTTTTACTGTTCCTTTACACAAACAAATACACATTGCACAAACATATAACACCCATGCCCAAGGCGGGACTCGAACTAACGAGACGCCTTAGCGAGCGTGGTTATGGGACCGGCTATTTTGAGTGACCTTGTTTAAAGTGAAAACAGAAACTTCCGGCAACTTCTCTGTCGTAGCTGTGCTGCGGGTGGGGGGGGGGTGTTCCCAGGTGCTCCTAATGATCGAAAGGTGACGAAAAAGGAACTTATGGGATAACCGTATATTTGCTTCCTTGTATGTAGAGGGGAAATAAGGGAATAAACTAGGTTAAAACAATGGTCAAATCTTTTAAGAGCTGATTGCTATGTGATTGAAATTCGTTTCTTTGCATGAACAGGAGTTGACCAATTCCCGTATGAGAAAATTTTTAAATACTTTAAAACTGAAACCAGAAGCAATGAGTATCTCAGAAATAGTTAACTCCACGAAAAAAATGAATATGACATAAATTGTGTGTTTTAACGAGATATGCAGTTTTAGTGTGGTAGTTATCTTCCTATCTCTTACGGGTTAGCAGTTATATAAAAGTCACCCAGAATAAAGAGGTCTTCAGAGGATGTTCCCAGGAAATTCAAGATATACATTTTATTGGTCATCTAAATATCTTTAATATACGGTATTTTAATCAAAATGGTTAGATAATTTTGATAAAACCAAAATTATTTAAACTTTTCCATGTTTTGAGTGGGGGGATTTTCTCAAAATCTTCGTATTACATTCTTAGAACATACTCAAATATCAAGTTTGGTATTTTACCAAATTTTTATTTTTGAGCTATCGTGTTCACAGCCACTCGGACACACTGACACACACTCACTCACACACACACACACACACACACACACACACACACATTGATCTTTTTCCTAATTGAGACCCTAAGACATAATTTTCCTGTGAAATCTCGATATTGAATTACCTGCTATGCCTACATGTTGCTAGGGTAGCTCAGTGGTAGAGCAACCGGCTAGAGACCGGGGGACACGTGGCTCAAACCCCTGCTTTGGTATTAAACTTTTCAGTCTGACTGTACCTATCCAACTCCTGTCCTACACGAGGTTTCTGTGAAAAACAATTAAAATTACCACAATAGTCTACAATAGGTGGTTATCCTATGAATCCTTGGACTTAAATTACTTACAACATTGTAAGTCGCCATTCGGGTTGTTATCTCAAAATAGTTTGAGATCACCTGTGGTTTAACGGGAAACATGCGAGGCAGTTGAGAAATTCAATGCTATGCCGGCATGTTGCCATGGCAGCTCAGTGGTAGAGAAACCGGCTAGAGACCAGGAGATCCGTCGTTCAAATCCCGGCTATGGCATTGAATTTTTCAGTCTGACTCTACTATCCAATTCCTGAATAACTTTTCTTAAACGAGGTTGCCTTTCCTTTCATCTCGATTTTGTTTACTTCTGACCTTGCAAAAATAACCGAAATTCAGTAGTTTATATAGCGACCAACTAATAAAAGATGACTATCGCTTTAGCCATGTTTTCTTTCTGCTTACAAGAAATCAAGTAATAGGCCCTTTCTGTTAATGTTTTTCTCGATTACCATGATGTAGATAAATGAATGACTTTTGTAACAATACTTTGTTTTCAAAACGGGTAGAGAAAGTCGTGTGAATGTAACACATTAGATGGTTTTTCTTTTAAGCTGAAGCATGTGGAAAACTAACATCTATATCAGCTACAATTTTGTTCATAAGAATTTTGGCACTTTTTGCTTAAAAATATTGCATATTTTTATAAAATGCGTTACGTAAAAGTTGCATAACTTTACTGTTGGGTCTTTTAGGCTATCTAAGTTTCAAAAAAGCTACAAACTTGTCTGAAAAACGGTCCGAATGACCATAATTTAACAACTTTTTTCAAGTGTCACAAATTCATCATTTTGCAGAGCTGCTCTTATGTTTCCTCCAGCATTAAACAATAGATTTGAATCAGATGAGGAGAATACTGGTTCCAAATCAGTTAATGACTAGAAAGCTGAGAGATTGGTATCTTACGTGGCAGTATCACATGATATACAGTGCCAGTAATTGTGACGAAGCAAGCAGATGAACACGTCTTTGATACAGTACTTCCAGCAATACGCGGACTCGTTAATTAAAAATAAATCATCAAATTACCACGAGCTCTTCAAATTAGAGATGGACTGGGAAATGTTTTTCGGTTTCAAAGCTTGTAGTTTTTGTATAGCAGGGAGAGAAGCTCCTGCTTATCTTATAATTTGAGAAAATATGTTCCTTTTGGTACCTTGATTGATTCTGTGTAGCAACAGAATCCTATTTCCTTCACTGAGAAGTTGATCTGATATTGTTTTCGAAGACATTGTAGCCATAATTGCAGCTTTATTTGAAGTTTTCCAGCTATAAGTATCTATAGTAGTATTTTGCAACACTCTTACAAATTTATGAATACGTTCCAGATTTGCATCCTTATTTTTTGAAACGATTCCAACTTGTGAGACTTTGGATGAGTAGATTGAAAACTATTGTACAACTAATAGGCAAAATATGCTGTTGACAAAGGTTCAGGGGGTATCATTTTAAGGGTACTATCAATTTAAGTGCCGCTATTGCTGTTGACTTCACTGGAAATAAACGAACAGCTGAACCAACATTCATTTTTATACTCACTCGGATATATCTTCTCTTTTTAAGTGACGGAGCAATCCCAAAGTTGTTGGATGAAGCTACCAGAAATAGCATTACTTGGCAGATCTTCACTTTGCACCAGTGTTTGACGAAGATAATATACTGATTGGTTTAAAATTATATTTTTCAAGTTTTTGAGGAGTTGCCAAACGTCTGGAGCAACATAAATGATATTATTATAATAATTGAAGTTAATCTTCCTTTGCGCTTCACTTTTTGTTGGCTTTGCACCAAACTTACTCCACATAGATCTAACGAGTAAGTCAAGAAAGTACGAACCGCTGCGCGGTATTTTGCCTGGCCGCGTCCTCGGCGCTTGTTGCCGTCTGCTGCTGTTATAGAAATGCTCAAATGAAACCATAAAACATTTTTAAAACTACTTTTAAAGGCGCCACTTACAAACTTTATGAAAGGATATGCTGAACTGCCTACAATCGTTGCCGCCGCTTTGGGCAACTCTATCACTCGCCGTAGTTCACCTGCGGATATTTCGTTTCAATTCTTCCAGGCTGTGGGTTTGACTTGTACAAGTTTTAAGTTACCCAGAGGCAGAATTCGCAAGGGGCTAGGCCGGGGTACACAGGGAGTCAAAAATCTTTAATAATAATTATGTCCTGAAACACACTTTTAATTGTTCTCATCGAAAGATGGTGGTATGAACTGTTGCAGAGTCTTGTTGAAAAATGGCATAATCAACGCTGATTGTCTGTTGATTCTCTAAAAAAAATAGGGGAAAAATTGTATCCATATATGTACAAGCGTCAACTGTTGACTCGAAAAAAATTGGCCATATAACTTAACTCTGCTAATGGTGCAACATTCACCAATTTTTTTGTCATATGGGATACTTCATGCACAGTATTAAGCCTCTCAGAGATTCAGTTACGATTATTTTGTGAACACATATATCCATGAAAGTGGAACCAAGCTCCGTCCGTGGAAAATATTAAACATGGGTCTATTTCGTCATTATATACACGATTGAGAATCCACTCACAAAATGTGCGCCGAATTACAGATTCACCTGGTTGAAGAGCATATGTCACAATTATTTTATATGGTTATAATTTCAGGAATATAGTACCTTTTTTTTTTTTAAATACAGTTCCGGCGCTGTATACCCTACTTTTATTTACCTGATTGTTTTACTTTGTTTGCTGTATGATTACTGAATTTCTGTTTTCTTCTTTTTACAAACACACACACACACACAAACATATAACACGCGGCCATGGGGACCGGCCCTCTTCACACAGAGCCATAATAAATGCTTACCTGCTGTGAAAGACTCCTAAGCGATTTTGGGGATAATACTGCAAACGATGACCTATGTCGTTAATGTTTTTTCAGTAAAAACCGTAAGCCGTCTTTTAGGTTTCTTAACTTGAATACTTCCTGTGGTCTGAAATTTATTGTGAAGTTTATGGATTGTTGTAGGGCTGGAACTTTACAACTGGAAATCTTTTTGCAAATCGTACTCTCTTAGCAAGGTGACTGAGTTAACACATACGAATCATAAATAAATACACGCTGTGCAGTTAAAAACATAAGCTGAGTCATTATTCACTTTGTGACTAAGTACCGGAAAAATAATAAACCATTCGTAATAACTGAACTATACCATATTACTATCAGTCAACTCAATGCTGCACTTCCAGAGCAGAGCAAAGCTGCGTCACCTTGTTTAGAGCACCAGTGCGTAATCGTGTGTTCCGTCGCCCAGTGGAAAAACACCGAGCTAACGGTTCGAAGGTTTTTGATTCACTCCGTATTACTGGAACCCATTTCTGATGATAGGGAGATATCACGAATTCCACATTTCTCTGCTAACTGTATACGAGTTGCCTTAGAAGAACACCTTTTGTTGAAGGACCTGTGACTTGATAAGTAATTACCTGTTTCCAAGAGCTCTTTGCTCCTCTTATTAATACAATAATAAGATGCTTTCCAAGACATTCTGAATTACCAAGGGTAACATTCCCACAGAATATCTGTTTATTTTTATCATAATTTGTGATTCCATTTATTTCTCTTTCATCTATTGAGAGAAAACGCACTCTATCCAACGGATCCAGTATTTCAGAGGTTCAGAGAGGTCTCCAAAAGCTCCAAATGACATTTGAAGATGCCGTAGGAATGGGATAATTTATACTTCGTAAATAATTATACGCATGTACCTACACCTAAACTAAATTGAAGCTTTAAGGCTAAAATGTTTGCTTCCTGCTCCACATTTGCGGAGTATGCCCTAGTGCTGCAAACTGTTCATCAGCTAGAAACTTCTTCATTAACAAATTCTTTGTATTTGGTTCTTCTTTCAATATTTTATTTTCCTCCTGCAGCATATCCTTCAAAAATAGGTATCTTGCTGTTGTGGCTAAACCTGCAGAAAAGAAGGCCCATTATATTATATATAATAAATTATATAACTGTAGCTTTAATCGAGAGACGGTGTGTGTGATGTTCGGACGGACGGACGGATGGATGGAGAGAGGGAGGGATCGGTGGGAGGGAGGTATGTATGCACAGACGAATGGATGTATGAATGCAGAAAATCAAAATTAATGTAACAGTTAATATGTCAAAATATTTATTTTCATTCTTAAAATGGTTTAAAAGTGTACTCAAGAATAACATTTTTGTTTGTATAAAAGTGTCAAATGTTTGAAAATTTTCGTATTTTGAGTTTTATGTGATACCAACTGAACCACCTATGTTTTGAAAGCATGAGTGTGTATAATTTCATGGCATCCAGGCCGAAGAAATCACAAGATCATTGCACCTCACCTCCAAGCAGAGATTTAAGGCCCAAGTTTCCTGTGATCTATAAATCTGGTGTACTAAGTAAGGGGACCAACCTGTAACATTTTTAAAATTTAAAGTTTCTTAAGCAATTACATTCATTTTTTCACCACATACCTCTGTTTCCATGGCCAACTAATTCTGAAATTTTGAGACAAATGCATATAGTAATTTTTGAGAAAAAATGTTTGTTTTTAACTACTCTATCTTTTGAGCTTCAGTTTACAATATTTTGTAACAAAACTTTATATTTACATTCCAGAAACATCACTTTAAAATTATAGCAAGTGCTTCAAATTAATATAATATTACTGCAGGAAAAGAAATAATAAATTACTCGTTCAACATTTTTTTATTGCTTTTATGGATTCATTAACTTTGTTAATACAACTGCATAATTAACTTTACTTGCTTAGAAAATTGATTATTTACTACGATATGAAGGTTCTTGTTAGAAAACCCAAACTGGTTGGTTGAAATGTGTACTGCAAGGAGTATTTTCAATATTTACATACATTGGAGAATGCCTTAAGAGAAATACGCCTTTAATAGTTGTTATCTTTAAAACTTCAATTTAGAGGTTACGCGACAGGTGTTTAAATTGCAAATGCCTAAAAATACTTCGTCATATTTATTTACAAGGGCCATGATATAATTAATGTGCTAAAGTGCAAAAGTTACATTTTCAAGATTCTTGATCAATTTTTACAGGAATGAAAATGACATTGGAAGGAATTTGTTTGCCGAGCTTTTATATGAAGATTCATTTCACTGTGCATTGAGATATTTAAAATGCTTTTTAAAGTTCTTCTATCTATCAAATATTTTTCTGCATTTGCATTATTGTCATCTTTTTATTTGGTTTAAATCACTTAATATATGAAAATAATAGAATTGTAGAATTTATATGTTTAAATGTGATACAACATATTCTTAGATCATTTGAGCATCCTTTCAACAATTTCATTCATCATCCAATATGACCAACCAGGCTAAAGGACGGTAAGCTTGCGGCGCTGGGGCGGGGTTTCTCCGGGTTCTCCGGTTTCCCCCGCCATCGCATTCCACCGGTGCTGCATCTTCATTCATGTATCATCAGTGTCACCACCTGCGGTGCCATAAGTAGTTAAAGTGGGCGTTAAACACTACCAGAAAAAACAGTAAGCTTACAAAAAAATTGAAGTCGAAGGGAAAGACGACAGTATTGTCTGTTCTGACCGTGTAGTATCTGAATGCTGGACAGACATAAATAGTGAATGCCCAGAGAAGGAATAAAAATTTAGAAATAAGAAAAGGCTAGAACAAATTAAATTTGGATCAGGCTCCCAAAATGTTCGAGAAAATATAAACTGGCTTGCAGATCGGAGTAGCCGTGGTTATTGTTGCATTTGCCTTTGACGGTCTACCGCGAAAAAGCCGCGGGTTCGCCAGGGATGTTTAGAGTTGTTTGTTCCTGTGTTTGTGTTCTATGCAGATTATTATAATTATTGTTATTATTGTTGTTGTTGTTGTTGTTATCATCATCAATGCTTACAAATGTCCGAAATATATCCTTTTAACAAGCGCACAAGATGTCTCCAGTGTTTTTGCTTAATTATCTCACCTTATTAGTGAAAAATTTGTCACAAATTTTCCACCTATTACTGTCGCAAGTTTAATAATATGCACTGCCACAGATGTGCACGAATGTTTTGATCTCCGTCACCGCCAAAACATCCTTTTTAAGATAATGCACCTGTTTTGTAGCAGTGTTTCACGCCCACTTTCACGCCGCAGGCATGACACTAATGATCCATGAAATGAAGATGGAACACCGGTGGAATACTATGACGGGGGAAACCGGAGAGCCCAGAAAAAAACCCGCCCAGCACCACTTTGTCCGCCAAAAATGCTTGGGATCGAACCTGGGCCACGACTCGGCCGATGCACCTCTATGAAATTTTGAAATTCGACAGCATGAAATATATCTTACTGAAATTTATATCAGTTATTACACACAACAATAGTGATATTCTCGCCATGTATGAAAAGCTTAGCTTGCATGGTAATTTAAACAATATGTTTTGTGTCTAAATTCATTTTCTAACATAACTGAGCCACATAATGCATTTTAAAAGTCATTCACATACAAAATTCAGTTTTGCAGCAAATTATTTTACGAATAGATCTTCATATGATCGTAGAAAAATTTTTACCTTTCACACTCTTCAAAACTTTTGATTTTTCAAAATTTGGTAGTTTATTTCTCAAAATTGGAGCATTGTTTCGTAAAACTAAGTGACCATTATCTTTAAATCACTTTTTAGACCACATGGAAATATTGGAACAAATTATTAAAAGGTTGATTCGGGTGAAGAATTTTGAGCCTATTAGAAAGAGTGTAGGATAAAAGTATGCAAGAAGGCAAGCCTATTAATAAATCGGAGCCTGTAAATTTAAATTTTCAGTTAATGACAGTCAAAGTGGGAGAAACGACATGTTTGCTTGAAGTACAGCATTCTGTTGTTTTATTATGAAAATAATAATATTTGGATTACTCACATATTTTTGTAAAATTTTATAAAATGTTTGTAAAACTGTATGCATTCTAATAAATGCGACAAAACTTTTAAGAATGTAAAAACTAAAATATGGAATGATTAATATTAAGGAAAAGTAAAAATATCGAAATTATGTAAAGACATTAGAAAATGCAAAATAATGTGGGAATCACGAAAAATTGTAAACGTTTAAGTGCTGCAAAAGTGTAAAACTGTTTATGGGCTTCGAAAATATCTTCAAAACGTATTAAGAAAGAAATCGTTATGCTACTAAACAGTTTCTACAAAATGTCATGCAATATACTCAAGAGATGAACGTTTGGTTTCACTAATTCCTGATGTATTTACAATGTTTATTCGCTGCTAGACGCAAGATTTGAGGTCCTGTAGGTGTACTAGTAACTGTTTGATCCAATTTAGAAGAGGTGGGGGATATAATACGGTCTCCCGCACTTCATGACGAAAGCTAGTGCGTGCTGTCTAAACAAGCAGGTATAAGCAGGAATAGACCGAAACTTAAGCAATTGACTTGTACCTAATTTTACCCTTCGGGAGTTGGCTATATTTTGAAGGAAGTAAAGTAGACTCTGAATCCAGTAGCTAGAGTTGTGGTCAAGGAAGAGGAGGAGGACAAGCTCGCAGAGGGTGGGGCTACATTTGTCAGTACCAACATAAACAGCTGCTTTTCGTTATGGGTTACTTTTTATGTACGTTAGTATATATCTCAGGAATGCAAGAGAATAATGACCCTATGTTAATTAAGATATCTCCCCCTCCCCACATGTTGTGTGTATTACAGAGTTGGATAGGTAGAGTCATACAGAAAAATTCAAGCGTAGCCGGGATTTAACCATGGGTCTCCCGGTCTCACCCGACAGCTTTAAACATGATGACGAGATGATCACTTGTGTTTACCGGGGAAAATGCGAATTAGTTTTAAGAATTTAATGCCGCATTGGCATGTTTTCATGGTAGCTCAGTAGTTAGATCAACCGGATAGAAACCAGAGATCCGTGGTTCATACCCCAGCTGTGGCACTCAATTTTTCAGTCTGATTCTGCCTATCCGATAATATGTTGTGTTTATACAGCCTCTGGTGCACTTTCAGGAGATGCAGTGTCACCCATTTGGAATCCCAGGAGTGGCCTTCAATAGGCCGTTGCGGCCGATATATCCAGGCTCTCCAGAACCAGAGGCGCTGGCTGCAGCTTACCAGCCATTGAGGCCAACAGTAGAGCCACCTGAAAGAGAAGCTTTTGGGGCTGCACAACAAAACCTGCCTTGTGTGAGAGCTCCTAGATCACGTCGTTATCACTCCTGCAAGATGAGAATAAGTAAGTACCCAAGGTACAGTCAAATACATTAAAACACGCCTGAAAATATGAACGCTTGACGGGGACTCGGTCTTGTCATGCTTTTCATTCGTGCTATTCTGGTACACCGTACCACGCGAGTAAGAAGAAGCAACTGAATGGCAATGCACACCTTAACCCCTCAGTCCCGCTCGACATTCCCTCAGAACAGGCTGACTTGTATAAGCATATATTAATTTAATCTACCAAGTACGCACATTACCTCGGCATTAGAACCTTAGTATGTAGGGCAGAGAAAAGTTAACCTCATTTTATGACACCCGGTGAGAGGGGTGTGGTATTGTTCAACCTGAAAATTTAGGGATCGCAACTCAGAAATTCATTTGTCGCAAGTTACGTTTTATATGCAACCCCTTGCCTTCGGTAACATAGCCTGTCCAATATGCTTTTAAGTGCATAACAAACTTGGGCAAAATATGCGAAAAGATCCCGTCTTACGATAAGTATTTCCAGGCGTATTTTTAATGTCTTTGACTGTACTAGAATAGAAGACAGAATACACAAAGTTGTGACTTGTGCTATCTGCATCCATGTGTCTAAGCAAGTGCAATAACGACAACTAACCTTTTTTTTCTGTTTCTGAATTGTGATAACGAATAAATAGTAAACGTAACAACAAGCTGCTATGATGCGCTGTGCAGGCTGCGCACCACAGCAGACAAACCAAGAAATCACACATTTTCACTTATTTGTTTAAGGGTATTCATGGCTGAAATTTGGTAACATTTTCAAAAAAATTTGGGCAGTGGTGATTAGTGAGGTGTACCGTAATCCTTGTTTACTAGCCTTCCCCAATGTTAAGGTTACTTTCCCCTCCACAGTCGTCCTTTGTGGTCTAGGAGTAACACGGGTTGCCAATGTTGCCTCTTCAAACCCAGTGGAGATTGCTGGGATTTTTCGGGCGTAAAAATCCTTAACGTGGCTTTCTTCGTTAGGGAAGTAAAGCCATTTTTCCCATATCGGCACGTAAAAGAACTTCATCCTGATAACGTGGCCTCTGAGCAAAATGATATGGTCTTTCATGCCAAATATAGAATTGGTTGCTGAAAACTTGTAGCAGTTAAAGAGCGTTCATAAATAAAACTAGATTTCATTTTCCCCCACCACAGGCAACTTATACCATTAGCAGGAGGTTTGGTGTAACCGTTTGTTTTGGCATTAGGTTTCGAAGTTTTTACTGTTTTCAAGTTCTCGAATGAATAAATGATTTACTTAGTACATGTATTTGTAAATATAAATTAAGGTTCAGAAGTTTTCAATGAACTTGCTATTTAACAAATACACTTATTAAGCGTTTTTCCTCACAGTTTTCTATAACATTTTAATAAATTTATTATAAAAGAACGGGGATAGGGAAGGACAGCAGGGAGAAAAAGGAATACATTTTAATTTACTTTTGTACACATGGAATACAATTGAATTCATTTTAAACGAAAGATACCTGGCTCATTTTAATATAGTTAAATTATAGTTTAATTTGTTTATTCATTTAAAGGAATGGATATTTTACATATGAAAGTAGTATGTTTTAGTTAAAATATGCATTTAAAGAATTAATTCTTTACAAATGAAGGAGATATATACAGTTCGTTTTCTAATTTTAAAGGAATGTGGCAAGGAAAGGACTTTGAACAAGAAAGGAACGGATATTTCCTAGTAACATTCGCAACTAATAAATATGTTGTTTTTATTCACGCGACGGAAAATGTTACAGTATCGTCATCATTATATTTAATCAAAAACTCTGCTTTACTATCTACTCAGACTAGAAACTTTATTTTTTCACTGATTAAAAATGATTTTTTTTAATAATCGTCTTTATTCCATGCTTTTGGAACAATTATTTAGAAGCTGCGGCTACTACTCCATGCTCCAAATCTCTTGTCTCAACTGCTGCTCGCAGTGTGCGTGTGTGTGTGTGTGTGTGTATGTTTGCATGTATGTAAATATGCAAGTATGTACATATGTATGTGTGAAACAGGTAGTGTGTGTGTGTGTGTATGTGTGTAACAGAGAGAGTGTGAGAGAGAATAATGTGTTACAGGGAGTGAGTTTGAATCTGCAACAGAGAGAGAGAGTGTATGTATGTATGTATGTATGTATGTATGTATGTATGTATGTATGTATGTATGTATGTATGTATGTATGTATGTATGTATGTATGTATGTATGTATGTATGTATGTATGTATGTATGTATGTATGTATGTATGTATGTATGTATGTATGTATGTATGTATGTATGTATGTATGTATGTATGTATGTATGTATGTATGTATGTATGTATGTATGTATGTATGTATGTATGTATGTATGTATGTATGTATGTATGTATGTATGTATGTATGTATGTATGTATGTATGTATGTATGTATGTATGTATGTATGTATGTATGTATGTATGTATGTATGTATGTATGTATGTATGTATGTATGTATGTATGTATGTATGTATGTATGTATGTATGTATGTATGTATGTATGTATGTATGTATGTATGTATGTATGTATGTATGTATGTATGTATGTATGTATGTATGTATGTATGTATGTATGTATGTATGTATGTATGTATGTATGTATGTATGTATGTATGTATGTATGTATGTATGTATGTATGTATGTATGTATGTATGTATGTATGTATGTATGTATGTATGTATGTATGTATGTATGTATGTATGTATGTATGTATGTATGTATGTATGTATGTATGTATGTATGTATGTAATGTATGTATGTATGTATGTATGTATGTATGTATGTATGTATGTATGTATGTATGTACGCATGCATTTGTCTGAGTAACAGATAGAGAGTGTGTGTAACAGATAGAGAGTGTGTGTAACAGATAGAGAGTGTGTGTAACAGATATAGAAAAAGAGAGAGAGTGTGTAAGTGAGACAGAGAGAAAGCTTGTGTGTGCAAAACATAGAGAGTGTGTGCGTGTGTGCAACAGAAAGTGTGTGTGCGTGTGTGCAACAGAAAGAGTGTGTGCGTGTAACAGAGAGACAGATTGCCTTTGTGTAACAGAGACTGTGTGTGCAATAGGTAAGCAATGTATGTAACTGAGAGAGAGAGAGAATATGTGTATGTGTGTGTGACAGAGAGAAAGAGGGACAGTAGGATCTGAGTTTAAACCGGCGTAAGCCAGATTTATTGCTATCTTTACTTATATCTTAAAGTAAACGAAAATTAATCCCGTAGAAAAAATGTTGTGTGTGTGTGTAACAGAGAGGGAAACAGTGTGTATATCAGAAAGTGAATGTATGTAACAGGGAAAATGCGTGTAACAGGGAGTATGAGTTTGTGTGTGTGTGGGTGGGTAACGGAGGGAGAGAGAGAGAGAGTCAGAGTGTAACATTGAGAGTGTACATCTAACAGAGCGAGAGTGTGTGTGAAACGAGAGAACATTTATATAACGGAGTTTGAAAGAATGTGAGTGTCTGAATAAGCGAGTTTGTGTAGTATGTGAGAAATGTTAGTGAGTGAATTAATAAGTGATAGAGTAAGTGTGAGTACTTGAGTATCTGAATAGGTGAAGTGTGAGAATGTGAGTGTCTGACTGTGAGTGGGTAAGCTGACTGTGTGAGGGTATGTGAATGAGAGTGTGTATGAGTATATGAATGAGAATGTGAGTATCTGAGTATGTGATTCTGAGGGTATGTGAATGTCTGAGTATGTAAGTGAGTAAGCGAGTGCGTGAGAGTATGTGAGTGTTTGAGTATGTGAGTATGTGTTTGTATGTGCATATGTGTGAAAGTGTGTGAGTTTGTGGCTCTGAGTATCTGAGCGTAAGAGTATGAATTTCAGAGAATACGAGTGTATCAGTGTAAGAGTTGAGAATGAGAGTATGTGAGTGTTTGACTGTGTGTGAATGTGAGCTTTTGTTAGTATGTTCATGTTTGTGAGTATGTGCATGTATGCAACAATGTCAATGTGTGCGACTATTATTAGTGTGAAAATATGAGTACGTGAATATAAGTGTATGGGAGGTAAAAGTAGTGTGAGTGTGAGAGTAAGTGATTGTGTGAGTGTAAGTGTGTAAATAAATCTAGGTGTGTGGGCTAGAGTGAGTGAGTATGTGAGAGTGGGTTTGTGTATGTCAATACGCGAGTATGCCAGTGTTTGCGCTTATGAGTGTGAATATTTGAGCGCGAGAGTATGAGGGTTTATGTGAGAGTATATGTATGAGTATTGAGTGTGTGAGTATGTATGTGCGAGTATGAGACTGTGATAGTATGATTATGTGAGGGTATGTCTGTGAGAATGTTAGAGTGTGAGAATTGACTGTGTGAGTATTAGTGAGTGCTTCAGGATGTGAATCTGCGTGTACGTGCGTATGTGAGTGAGAGTAAGAGTGTGAGTATGTGAGTGTGAGTGTGAGAGTATGTGATAGTGTGCATATGTTTGTGAAGGAATGTGAAAGTACTTATGTGAGTGCGTTTATGTCAGTATATGAATCTGAGAATTTGAGAGTAGGAGTGTGTGAGTTTGAGACTATGCGAGTATGAAAGTGTGACTATGAGTATTTGAGTGTAACAGTATGTGAATATATGAATATCTGTGTATATGTGAGTGTGAGGTATGTGATTTGAGTATGAAGGTGTGAGAATGTCCGAGTATGTAGCTGTGAGAATATGATGGTCTGAGAGTGAGTGAGTGTGTGAGGAACTGAGTGTGAAAGAATGAGTTTGTATGTGAGTGTGTGAATGTGAGCGTACGAGTGTGTAGGTATGTGAGTGTATGATTTTGTGAGTATGAGTGAGTGTTTGGGGGTGAGGGTGTCTGAGCATGTAAGTCTGTGAATATGTGAGTGACAGTATCAGATAGTGATGCTGGGTAAGTGAGCGTATTTGGGTGTAACATGTGACTATGTGACTGTTTGAGAAAGTATGTGAATGTGACAGTGAATGTAAGAGTGTGAGTGATTATGAGAGCGAATAAGTAGGTGTGTGAGAATATGCGAGTGTTTGATTATATGAGTGAGTAATAGTGTGTATTTGAATGTCTGTTTATGTGACTGAATAAGTGAGTGTGTGAGAGCATGGGAGTGTGTGCGTATGTCAGTAAGTGCAGTAGTATATGACTGTGTGTGAGAGTGTGTGTGTGAGAGAGAGAGAGTAAGTGCACGAGTAGGTTTATGTGCATGATTATGTCAGTATTAGTATGTGAATATTTGTGGGTATGAGTATGAGTGAGTGTGCGTGACAATATGAGTGTGTACGAAAGTGTGAGTATGGTTGAGTTTGTGAGTGTATGAACGTAAGTAAGTGTTTGTAAGGAATGTGAGTGTTTGTGAGTATGTTAGCTTTTGTAATTAAGTGACTGTTTGTGAGGATGTGGCTGTATGTGGATATGTCAGTTTTAAGTGAGTATGAGTGAATATGAGAGTGTGATTGTGACTGTGAGTACATGGGCGAGTGTGAATATGTGAGTGTATGTGAGTATGCGAGTATGTGTGAGTATAAGAGTGGTTTAAGTATGTGAATGGATGTATTTGTAAGTATGTGAGTTAATGTGAGCGATTCTGAGTATACGTGTGTTTGTGAGTGTTTGTTAGTGTTTGAGTGGGAGTGAGTGTTTGTGAGTAAGTGAGTTTTTGTGAATATGTGGGTGTAAGAAGTGAGTATGTTAGTGTGTATGAATATGTGGGTGAGTGTGAGTATGTTATTGTGCATGAGTTTGAGATGATGTATAAGTGTGTGTGATTAGGCGAGTTTACATGAAAATATAATTGGGTGGAATTATGTTTGTATGTAAGTATGCGAGTGTTTGTCATTATGTGACTATGAGTAAGGGTATGTGTGAGAATGTGAGTGTGACTAAGTGAGTCAATGTGAGTATTTGAGTTTTATTAGTATGTGTTTGAGTATGTGAGTGTCACTGTGTTAGTACATATAGTTATTTAGTTAATGAGTGTCTGAGCAAGTGAGTGTGAGAATATGAGTTGAGAGTAAGAGGGTATGGATGTGAGTGTCAGTATGTGAGTTTTGAGTGTGTGTAATTGAGTATGAATGTTTGTGAGTATGTGAGTGTTTTCATGAAAATGTAGCTGTGTATGTGAGTATGTGAGATTGACTGAGTGTGCACGAGTTTGTAAGTGTCTGTGAGTAAGTAAATGTGTGAGTATGCGAGTGTTTGTAAGTAAGTGAGTGCTTGTAGGTATTTACTTTTATTTGAGTATGTGAGTGGTTGTGAATGTGGGTATGTAATAGTATGACAGTGAAGTATGTGAGTGTCAGTAAGTGAGACTGAGAGTGTGAATGAGTATGCGAGTTTATGTTAATAGGTGAGTATGTGTGACTATATGAGTATTTGTGAATATGTGAGTGTGAGTGTTTTTGACTATGTGTTTACGAGGAAATGAATGGGAGTGAGTATATGAGTGTGACTAAGAGAGTGTTAATGAGTAAGTGTGTGTGAATATTTGTATCTTAATGAGTATGTGGGTGTATGTCAGGGTACATGGGTATATGGGTAAGTGTGTGTGCATGAGTATTTCATTTGTAAGTGCCTGTGTGAGTATGTGAGATGGTATGATTATGTGAATTGTGTAAAGGTCAAAGTGTGTAATTGAGTGCCAGTATGTGAATGTGAGTGATTATGTGAATTTGGGTACCTGTGTGTGAGTATGTGATTGTTTAGAATGTATTTGAGTGCAAGTGAGTATGTGAGCATATGAGTGCGTTTGAAGGAGTGCGTATGCGAGTTTGAGAGTATGAGATGTGAGTATGCAAGTGCAATAAATATGACTGTAAGGATGTGTGAGTATGAGTGAGTGTGAGTATGTGAGTGCGATGGTATTAGTGTGTATGTGAGTATGAAATGATAAGTGTATGTTAGTGTCAGAGAATAAATGTTTGGGGGGGGAATGTTTAACGGTCGGTTTTACTACTTGTGGCCCCGCAGGCAATGACAATGGTGATACATGGAATGAAGATGACGCACCGGTGGAATGCGATGGCGGAAGAAACCGGAAAACCCCGAGAAAACGCGCCCCATCACCGCTTTTCCACCTCAAATCTCACATGCCGTTGCTTGGGATCGAACACGGACCGTCTACGTGAGAGGCGAGTGGTCGAATCAACTCGGCCACGGCGCGGCCAAAGTGAGAACATAAGTGTCGGAGTATGAAAGTTGAGAGTAATTGTGTGTGAGTATGAGTGAGTGTGTGAATACGAGTGTGTATGAGTATGAGAGTATGCGAGTGTGAGAGTATGAATGTGTATTTGAGTATTAGAGTATGTGAGTGGAGAAAATGATTTTGTGAGTGTGAGCGAGTGACTATGTCAGTATCCGAGTATGTAATTTCTGATGAGCATATGAGTGTGAGAGTATGCGAGTATGTGAGCGTGAGAGTACCTGAGTATATAAATTATTATGTGATCGAGATGGTGAATATGTGAGAGTATGTGAGTGAGAAATTGTGTATATGTGTCTGGTTATGTCAATGAGTGAGTATGCGAGAGAATGCGAGTATGTGCTATGTGAGTAAGTGAAGTGAGAGAACGAGCGTGAGAGTGTGTGAGTTTGTGGGTAGTTATCACGAAATGAGTGTGTAAGAAGTGAGTGTGTGCATGTGACTGCGAGACAGTGTGTGTCTTAATGAGTAAGTGAGTGTTTGTGAGTATGTCAGTGTTTGTGAATATTTGAGTGTTTGTGAGTAAGTGAGTGCTCAGAGACCTCTTTAATCAGGCTTAAGGCCTTTTTACGTGACGTAAATCCGATTTTACGCCCGATAAATCCATCGGCCTCCGCCGGGTTTGTACCCCGACCTACGATTATGTGAGTATATGTCGGTTTCTATAGACAGTATATGAGTTCAGAATGTGAATGTGCGTGTGGGTATGTATGACTATGAGTATGTGGATATGCATGTGAGTTGTGAGTAAGTGTGTTTGTAATTGAGTGAGCGTGAGGGTGTGAGTAATTGTTTGTGACTATGTGAGTGTGCATGATTATTTGAGTTGTAAGCGAGTGTTCATCAGTAAGTGAGTGTCAGCCAGTGGGTGTGAGTATGTGAGTTGCATGAATATGTGAGTGTGTAAGTGAGTGTAAGTATGTGAGCTGTTATAGTGTTAAACGCCCGCTTTTATACAATGGCACCACAAGCGCTGATTCTGATGATTAATGGAATGAAGATGGAGCACCGGTGTGTTGTGATGGCGGGGGAAACCGGAGAAAACCCACCCCTGCTCCGCTTTGTCCACCACAAGTCCCACATACAGTTGCTTGGGATCGAACCCGGATCGTCTAGGTGAGAGGCGAGTGGTCCACGACGCGGCCAAGTATGTGAGTGTGCATGAGTATATGAGCTCTGAGCAAGTGAGAGTATGATTAAACGGGTTAATGTGAGTGTGCATGTGTATTTGAGACGTGAGTTAGTGAGCATATGCAAGTGAGTGTGAGATTGTGACTATGGGTGAATATGTTAGTTGTGAGTAACTGAGTGTAAGTATGTGAGTACATGCGTGGGTGTTTGAGCATGTGTGTGTATAGTTAGTGTGCAAGAGTGTGTTTTATTTGACTGTCACTGTGTGAGTTTACGTGAGAATGTGGGCGAGTATCTGTACCTAATTCACAGATCCATTTACTCACAAGGTCACGTACTCATACACCATCACAAACTCATGCACACTCAGATAAATATACACACTCACACACCACGCACCATTATTCATGCACATACATTATCACACTCTCACATATTCACATAATCATATCTACACTCTCCCACTTACTCACACAATATCAAATGGTCATGCACTCTCAAATGAGACACTCTCACATAATTACACGCACTTACACATTGACACACTCATGCACACTCAGATATGCACACTCACACATTCTAATGCCCATACATATACACTCACATAATACGCTGACATAATCACACACACATGCTTATATACACTCACTGACGCACACACTCACAGTTTCACACACTTAGACATCATCACTTACCCCCACACACTCACATACTTGCGCACACTCACATATTCACACACACTCATATACTCACTCACAGTCACATACTCCCTTACATTTCCTCACTCACATACTCTCACATATCCACTTACAACTGACACACACTCACTTACTTAAAGAAAGAGTTGGAAACCGTTGGGATACATTTGGATGGCGGGGCAGGCAAACAGATGGAGTATTCGGAGAAAACATAATAACCACCTCTGTGATATTGACAGACAGCAAATAATTGCACAATGCACGGAGAAAGTTTCGTTAGATGTGCAGACTGGGCTAAAATTGGAGTGAGGTATGGAGTAATACATCAAAACAGGTACCAACTGTGTTGTAAATTTAAATTTCTGTATTTGAATATCTTTGTCTTTTTATTTTCGTGTTTATTCTTTTAATTGTTTGTTGTTGATGTTTTAATATTGCTTATCATTTTGTGGATTACAAAGCACGTACGGTCTGTGGACCCGTGCCATTGTTGAAGCTCAATGTTTGGTATCTACTGTTATATCAACAAATACACCTATTCATTCATACCCAGACTCACATACTCAGACACGCACACATTCTCATAACCTACATACTTATGCACATTCTCTTGCTAGAACTCACAACTGACATACTCACACTCACTTTTACAACTCACTTACTTACGAACTCTCTCATAGACCCACATACTCATATGTACTCATATGCTAACACACATACTCATATACATATAAATACATTCTCATACACACTCACATATACACACCTCCGTTATTCAAAACTCACATACACACCCTCATTCTCAGAACTCAAGTGCTCACACACACTCACGCTCTTATTATACACAAACTCACACACCCACAATTCACTTCACCCACCTACCCACGGCTCACAAGTTCATGCACACCCACTTCGTCACACTTACAACACACGTACTCACATACGCTCATTCACTCACATACTCACCCATAAGCACTCATATACTCATAACTCACATACTCACAAGCACTCATACTCACAAGCACTCATACTCACAACTCACATACTGACACACTCACTAATGACGCACCCACTCACAACTCAAAAGCTAACACACACTCCCACACTCACTTACTCAACCTTACCCATTCACACACATTCACATACATTCACTTATGCATACACACGCACATATTCAAAACTCACATACTCATGCACAACGTCGTATTCACTCACACACACACACTGACTTACAACTCGCATTCTCATGTGCACTCACTTATTCAAACTCAAAGCTCTCACACACAGTCACTTCCTCGCACACTCCCACACTCACTTACTCAACCTTACCCATTCACACACATTCACATACATTCACTTATGCATACACACGCACATACTCACAACTCACATACTCATGCACAACGTCGTATTCACACACACTTACACACTGACTTACAACTCGCATTCTCATGTGCACTCACTTATTCAAACTCAAAGCTCTCACACACAGTCACTTCCTCGCACACTCCCACACTCACACACTTACACTCTCACTATCACATACACAGACACGCTCACATATCGTATTTTGCATATTCACATACTCACAACTCAAATACTCGTGCGCACTCACTTACACATATAGGTACTCATATAAACTCACTTAATCACAAACACTCAATCATAACTCACATACTCGTGCATGCGCCTTACTCACACTCACTTACAAATCAAATACTCATTTTCCTTCACTTAAACATACTTATTTGCATACACTCGCATACAATCTCTCTGTATGTTACACACATGCACCTACATTTCTCTATCACACACTCACTCATTGTTAAAGACGGATTAACACTCTGCTATTATCGTGCTACTGAAAAGGTTAACATAGTTTTATTTTGCTAATAGAAACCTCTCAGTAAGTTGCAATATTACTTTTTACAAAAAACACAAATAAATTCCGAAACTAAATTAAATCAGGCATATGAGTCACAAGTGCTAATTCCACCAGAGTGGTACTAAATAACCAGAAAATACCCTAGTGTTAAGGTCATCAGAAAATAAGCAAATTCTCAGCCAAAGGGCAATTTAATACTATTATGAAACACACATTCTTAGTCAAATTGACTATATATATATATATATATATATATATATATATATATATATATATGACTTATTTTTGTTGAATTTTGGAAAGTAAAATTTTGCCTGTACCTGCTGAACTTTCTAAGCTTCACTATTACATGTGACAAAAGGCAATTCAATTCCGAAAATAAACTTAAATATAATGCTAATTCCACAGAAAGTTATTAAATAACCATAAAATGCCCTAGAATTAAGTTCACCGAAATGTAAGCCAGTTCTCAGCGAAAGAGCAACTGAATACCACACAGAATTACTATGAAGCACATTGTTGGCCAAAATCAGTTATGAGTATTATGAAAATTGAAGATACGGTCGCGAGGAAAACAAGTCTCATCAGTGAACAAGGAGCACTGTACTGATTCATGTACACAGCACAGTTCTATAACATGCCAATGCAGCAGGTTCTTCTTGAATAAAAGCTGGACAAATTGAATCCTTGTACACTAAAATACATTAGAAATACGCCTGGCGCTGTGATTTTGTTGTAAATGAGAACACTTGACGGGGACTCGGGTCTTTCCACGATTTTCATTGCTGCCATTCTTGTACAACATGCCACGCGAGTAAGAAAAGGCAAAACCGATTGGGCAATCGAACCCTTTTTCCCTCAGTGTCGCTCGATGTTACCTCAGAACAGAATAACCAGTGTGTTAATTTTGTCAACCACGAGCGCGAATTACCTTGCCATTAGAAATTCAGTATGCAGTGCAGAGAAAAGATTAAGCTATTTTTATCACCCGGGTTGGGTTATTATCTAACCAGAAAGTTTAGGATTCACCAGTTTGAACTCAAAGCTTCGTTTATTGCAAGTTACATTGCATGTCCAACCCCTTTCCTTCGGAAACGATTCCTGTCCAATACGTTTTAAGAGCAAACAGGTGAAAGACATGGGTGGAATCAGCTAAAACACCCTGTCTTACGATAAGTATTTTCAGATGTAATATCAATGCCTTTGTCGTGCTCGAAGATGCTAGGAGACCAGAAGATTTTCATGCAAAACTCTCCAGACATATGTGACAAATGCCTTCATTTAATACAGCGCATCCTATGCTATCAGATGGAGCAACATCCACATCACGAAGAACTCATTCTTAGCAGCCAAGGGTTCTTACTCTCGCATGTGCATTTCCGCCTTCAGGTAACGAAACTTTGACCTTTTCCAGCCGGCATTGGTTCTGTGTCCTTCTGGCCTGAATACAATTTCAGGGACATAAAAATCAATTAATGAACTATGTTATAATCTGAAATGAAAGGTACCTCTCTCTGAAATAATTTCGCATTGACTGGTACACAAGAAAAGGCGAAATAAATTACAACATAATTCAGATCACCTGGGTAGTGTGGGGGTAGCGTGTCTGCCTCACATTCAAAAGCCCGCGAGTTGGAATCTCGCTTAGGGTGAGTTAGTCGTATAAGGTTTTTTTCGGGGTTTTCCCTTATCCTGAGAAGACGAATGTTTAGTAATTTAAAGCTCCATGCGCCCCTTGACTATTTAAGAGTCATTTCACCTATTTCTTTCAACGTATGATACTACCAATCAGGTTAAAATTTGTTAACCTACAAAAAAATTAAAAGAATTATTCGGCATTACAGAGGAAATGGTGACTAATTATACCTATGAATATGTCGTTACAGTACTACACCTCGGTGCATGAGAACTTTCATCAAAATCATGTAGACGAAGATTAAAGCTTTTGCCGTTATTGAACAGGCATAACCAAACCAATCAGGTACACAAAATACAAGGTTAAAGCTGTAATGTCACTCTTTGACAGTTCGGCTATATTTTAGAGAAGGTAAAGTACCCTATCAATCCACTGGCTAAAATTATGCTCCAGTGGCCAGGTTTATACAGTGGGGAGAGATTATACAAGGAGGTTCACCTGTCCCTTATTTTCTAGTTTTATGCAACCCGCAGATTACAGTCTAACCTGAAAACATCGTTCCCGAGACTCATCTTCTGCACACTAACATAATAGACTTTGCAGCTGCAAGCTGTTGCCAAACAGAGGCGTAGTTGATTAACGCGCGCAGCTAGGATGAGTTCCAAGATGCTTGATTGTGGTTCGAATCTTACCAAAACATTGATGATTTTTTCCCCACTTTCTTTCTTCCTGAATTTTGATACAAAGCTAGATGGCATATCGGAACATTTTTAATTACTTACTTATTTGTTTCTTTTTCTTTTTTTGTTCTCTTTATTTATTCTAACTTTATCAGTCCAGTTACAGGAAATACAAATGAAAATGAGCATTCTTAGGCATACTCATTCAGTTTCCTTTAAATATGCAGGTATTATTACAATGTTTTAAAGCTAATATAGCTATTTCAGATAATACTACAGAACCAGATCCATTTTTAAGGGTATCTCTAAAACGAAAATTACACAAAATACCTGGCTGACAATCACAAACCGTGCCAAATACACAGGTATTCTCCAATACTTTCAGTTGAACAGAAAATTAGGTTTAATCCCCATAATTTAAACTTCTCAATATCCATACCTACATATTTACTTCGTGTATTTGTATCTAATGGAGCATGTCTAGACCTAAAGTGTCTTCCGGTAGTATTCGCTAAGCCACCGAGGGTCCCAGCTTGCAAACTGTTGTAGAGAACATTTTCTAACTACGAAGAACAATCGATAACATTTTAGGTGTTCTAGTATTTTGAAATTGTCTTATTAACTTTATACGTTTTGAAAATTTCCTTTATTATTTAAAGTATTTGTTAATTTTGTTTTTCAAAATAATTACAAAGAAAATTAAGGATTGAAGACTGAAGAATACGTAATATGAACTGTCGTTTGCTCTTCATTCGTATACCTTTTTGTTTACTCCTAAAATTATTAGTGATAAACACTGAACTAACTTTGCACCTGGATGGAGAAAATTGTGGGCTTCGAACCGCTGAAACGCTGGAGCTAAAAAAAAAAAAAAAAGGGAAGATGAAACTAAGCAGTTGAGCTATAATCATTGCAACCGCTTGCTGCGCTATTACTTGTAGGTATAGTGTCACACATGTTTCGCTATCCACTTCTGATCTCTTTACAGCTGTTGTGGACTCCTTTTTGTAGCTTAAGTCGTTCATTTAGCCTTAATCCATTATAATTTACGTAGGACAACGTTTGACAACGATCCTATAATATAACATGTACTGTAACAGGAGTTATTAAGCGTATGTTTTTGGAATGGACGTAACTATTGGTGCTAAGGTCTATTTCCGATGAAGAGCAGGCTAGATTTTCATGGTTGCCAAATGGCCAACAAGCAGGGTAATGTCGACCTTATTACTTTCAAAGTACGAAGTGTTGCCTACCTCCAAAAATAATAAGGAACAGGTGAACCACCTTGTATAAAGACAGTTCCATTAGGGACCAAATTTGTGCACACGTTTACACCTCTGTTTGTCTTCCAACATCCAAAGGACTTCTCTCAAATGAACCCCCATATCTCTCTCTCTCTTCTTCTCTCTCTCTCTGTCTCTCTCTCGCTCTCTCTCTCTCTCTCTCTCACACACACACACCAAGCGTTCGTGAATAAATACTTGAGTATGATTAAGAACAAAGTAACTGCCTGTCAGGATATAACACTTTATAGTAAGACTGATATTTATGTATGTATTTATTTTTGCAATTGGGCACTGCCCGGTGGCAGAGATAAATGTACAAAATTCACTTACAATAACAATATTACAGTTAAATTAAGAATAGTAATACAACTTACATGTTACATACATGTTTTTTTTTTTAAATACCTAACTACGTATTATTCAATAGTAATACTATGTCAATTACCACGATGTTTATATAAACGGTCACTATGAATCCTCAACATACATACTATAGAGAGATTTTTGAGATCCTTAATTCCTTCACAATATTTACTTTTATTAATATTTAACATTTATTCTCTTCAAAGTATCCCTAAATTTCTTTAAGGTCAGAGGTCAGCCCTGAAAGGCTGCTTCAGGCAATTCATTCCATTCTTCCATGGTCCTATTAACAAAAGGAAATGTTCCTACGAAGGTTCTGTACCTTATGCCCCTAATTTTATACAAATGATCGTTTCATCAGTAGCATGCCGAGTTTTCTAACCTCTTTCTAACGTCCACACATGCATTTAAATCAGTATCAGCTTTAAATAGTGCAACTAATTTATGTTCTTTACGCCTAAGTTTTAAGGACTTCCATTCATTCTCTTCGCTTCCGTAAGCCCGAAGCTGGTTCCCAGCATGCTGCTCCATATTCCATAACCGGCCAATGCCAGTACAGAAATAAACTTAATCAAAATTTGTGGTCAAGTCTGGTTCTTCTGGAAGTTACGCACCAGACTCCAAGCATTATTTCAGCAATTAACCAATTAAAAGCTTTTATCCATACTTTAAAGCATGTGACACTCATAAACAAGAGCTTTGTCCAGTTGATGCTATTAAACAACATGGATTTAATTTTCTCCCCTGATAGGGGACAGACTAAAATGTTCGAAACTATTATTCCATTTAATCCGTAGATGCATCCAACCTGAATCCCACATCACAGTCAATCATTTTCTCTTTGACTGGTAAATAGGCTCAACATAGTTTCTTATAGTTGCCTCATCGAGCACTGCCATATGCGTGAATTTTTCAAGGAAGTCTTTGAAATATGGATGGCCTACCTTATTGAGATGAATTCCCGCTTGTGTACGAGCAGCACCCAAATAAAGTTTAGAACTCCATAAGGAATGAATACGGCATCTCAAATGAATTCATCTATACACTGAAGGAGATGCTACGGAAAGCTCCGTGTTGTTGCCTACAAGGAAATCATTGGCCTACTCCTTCCAAATTTCTCAGTCATTACTCGCTGAGGATCATTAACTTAGAGTGCTCCTAAATTTTGTGAGAATTTTGACAAGATTACGGAGTTTATGCTTTCATTGGATGCAGCCGAAGCAGCTGCGATTTCCAAGGCCCATCAATTTCTGCAACCGGAAAAAATATTTAATTTGCAGACAGAACTATTTTTTCTTCATGGTTACAAGTATCTAACCGCAGCTATACACAATCGGAACAATGTCTCGAAAAGGAAAAACAGTGAGATATTTTTACTTCAGCGAGTGACCAGTTAGAGGGCTTTTCCAAGGACAAACTTGACTCTAGTCTTCAGAAGAATTCGGATGTCTAGGAATTTGCTACTCTATAGAATTGTCATTCCAAGTGGTTTCGAGGTTTGCTCCTGTGGACATTGAAAGAAGTCTTCTATTAGAATCATTTGTTTTTAAAATGCCGACATGTTCAATGTCTTGATGTACAACAGTTTCCTCTATTTTCTTAACTCTGCTTCATGATGATTTTATATATTTTTTGTAACTCAATAACCTATAGCGAAAGATAGATTTTTAATTAGTTGAATAAAAGAACAGCTTTAGTGCTTTTACCTTATTTTTGCACATCTTCCCTTCCTTTTGTCATATGAATTTTGCTTATTAAACACCCTAATCCTGCGTATAAGCACCATACTACTCACATATAAATTTCGAAGAAATGTGGTTAAAAAATATAGCTATAGTTGGCAACACCCGTTCAAGTTTTCTTTCTTTTGTATAAATTGCAACAAATTAAATAATGTGTAGTACCTTCTGCATTTTATCATCTTTATCTTTGCGTAACAGTTATGCTACCCCTTTCCTCGTCTCCCCAGGGACCCTCTACGGTAAGTACGGGTTTGGCGCACCCGGGGGTACCCGAGCCACTCACCGCCATCTCATCATCTCCATCGCCACCAACTGAACCACCATTTGTGTTTGTGTGCCTATTTGTTTGTGTCTGTTTTTGTAGGATCAAATTTACTCGCCTCATCTTCTTGCGGTTCTAGGCTTATTCTTTACATATTTAGTTTTAAGGCTTTAGATTTATTAACTCCTGCCTCACCAACAGGGATCTTTATTCTATCTCCATGGTTCCTGTCCCACGGTTCCGCGCGGCTTCCAACATGTGTGCTCTTCGGAGGTCTCAGGCGTGAAGGTTGAGTGGACCCTTCCTACTGCCCCTATATGTAAGCCTTAGGTGCGGAGCCCGTCCATACCGTTATGTACACCCACATAGCTTCCTTGGGGGCCCGGTTCGTTTTAATTTCCCGACGAGCGCTGCTCGTTGGGTTAAAATTATGGACCGGTCGTGTTACCGCTAACGGAAACCCGGCGTAATCAACCACAGGTCCCCTGAATCCATGTCTGCTTTATTACGCAGCATGGCATAAAGTGGGGAGCCACAGGTGGGTTATACCTGTGGTAGGGGGAAGGGCTTACCCGTATGGACCAGCAGTGGTGGCTGGAGGGTAACTCATTCCGAGGTATTCATTGAGATCGGTCTGGTAGGGGTCTACCAGGCGGCACAGACAGAAAAGTATTTTGGTGACTTTTCTCTCTAACCCCCGGATGGCAGGCTGACGCCGACGGTTCCGGAAGGGGGGTCTTTCCAATATGTTATCTCTGCGCAAAACCCCTTCTTTTGACCGGTTTATAGTTGTGACTTTGGCTTGCGAAAAGAAAACAATGTGAGATACTAGTCCCTTCTATATCTAACGAGAAATTGGCAGGATTTGCGGTAAAGTGATCAATGCTACCAGAAAGAGAGACGATACCCTACTAGTGGAAACCAAGACGGAGGACCAGTCAAAGAAGCTCATTAAAGCCAGTTTGTTAGGTTCGTACCCTATAACAGTGGCTCCGCACAAGTCTTTGAACATTTGTAGAGGTGTGGTGACCACCGCCTGCTTAGACGGTCTTTCCGATGCAGACATTGTTTCCAATCTCTCCGACCAGGGTGTATGTTTGGCGTACCGTCTTCTGGGTAAACGTGATGGTCAGTCGGTTGCGTTGCGAACGGAATTCCTAATGTTCAAAGGCACCACCTTACCTGAGGCACTTTACTGTGGTTATGAACGCGCTGCTGTGAGAGCATATGTACCGAATCCCATGCGTTGTTTTCGGTGTCAGAAATTCGGTCATATCCAAATTCGGTGCACCTTCGACGCTACCTGTGAACGTTGCGGCCAACTTGCTCATGGAGAAACTGCTTGAACTCGGGACCCTTGCTGCGTCCATTGTAAAGGGAGCCTTGCTGCGTCCATTTTAAAGGGAATCATCCATCCAGCTCCAGGCAGTATCCGCGTTTACTCGAGGAAAAACCCATCCAGGAGTTGCGGGTTAAGGAATGCTTAACTTTTCCTGAAGCCCGGCGTTGCTTTCAACAATTACAGCCTGCGACCATCTCAGGATACGCAACTGCGCTCCGCCGCACTCCTGTTTCCTCAGTGGCACTACAAACCGTGCCCGTAGCCGACGCATGTATGCAAACTGAGCACTCGCCGAGAATAACAATCTTGCAGACTTCAGCATCCACAGCACCCACTGCCTCAAGTTTTATTTCTCCAGAACCTGCTCGTAAGCCGCTAGTTAGAACGACACCATCTGTCGCTGCTCCTCATGAGCGCAGTCGTAAGAAACTCAAGGCCACTGATAAACCTTCCAAGTCCCGTTCTCGTTCTACGAGCTGTAGGGGATCTTCCGCATCCCGAAAATAAGCGGATAGCGCCGACGAAAGTGGCTATAGTCTTGTGGGTCCAAAGAGTGCAAAGAACAAGAAACGCCCACCTTAACTTCATATGCTTCGTTTCCGCCAGTCGTTTGCTTCCCAGCTGCAAACTCATAGTACGATTCATCGATAATCTTTCACGCCTCTAACTGTGCTCCATGGCTCTCCTGACGTGGAATATCCGCGGTGTTCGTACCCATAGGGCCGAATTGCAGCTGTTACTACGGTCCCATAACCCTCTGGTTTTGTGTTTGCAGGAGACAAAGCTTCGCCCCCACGATGCCTTTGCCCTGCACCAATACCTTCCCTTGCGATTTGATGTTACACCGGAGGAGGGCTCTCCAGCTCATGGGGGTGTTATGATCCTAACGGGCAATGACATCTTCGGTCAGCCGGTCTCGCTTACCACTACCTTGCAAGCTGTTGCTATCCGACTTTCTCTTCCTGGTTTCTCCTTCACTGTAAGTAATGTCTACGTTCCGCCTTCATCTACCCTATGCGTCGGTGACATGCTCCATCTTTTGTCTCCGCTGCCAGCACCTTTTCTTCTGTTGGGTGAATTTAATGTCCACGATTCCCTATGGGGTTCTCCTAGGGCCTGCTCGCGGTGGACTGTTCTTGCTGACCTTTTCGTTCAATATAGTCTCTCTTTTCTGAACACCGGTGAACCTACTTTCATTTCCGATTCTTCTGCCACGCTCTCCCACCTGGACCTTTCTGTTTGCTCTGCACAGCTTGCTCACCGCTTTCAGTGTAACGTATTATCAGACACTAATTCCAGTGATCATTGCCCTTGTGTCATTACTGTGCTATCACACCACATTTCCTCCTTGCGTGCGATTTCTTGGCAGCTGTCTAAGTTGAATTGGGCTCTTTTCTCCGCTCTGGCTGTTTTCAGGGACCGCCTATTCGACTCCGTTGACCACATGGACGAACATTTCAACTCTGTCGTGATCTCCGCTGCCGAGCTGTCGATACCGCGGTCATTTTCCTACCCTAGATGCTTACCGGTCCCTTGGTGGTCTACCGAGTGCTGCGACGCTATTTGTGCTCACAGGAGGCCTCTTCGGGTATTTCGCCATCACCCTACATTGGAGCATTTAATCAATTTTAAACAAACACGCACCCGGGCACGGCGCATTGTTCCAGATAGCAAATGGGCTTCCTGGGCTTCATTTGTTGAAACATTCAGTCGCACAACACCTTTTCTGTTGTGTAGGAGAAGCTCCGCCTTGTTGCCAGTAAGCAGACTGGTACATTCATACCGGGGCTTCTCGTGGGAACTGATACCGTCGTTGATCCGGTTGCTATTGCAGACGCCCTTGGTAGCACGTTTGCAACTGCGCCTAGCTCTGCCAATTATCACCCAGCGTTTCGAGCCATCAAAGCGGACGTGGAGTCTCAGAGTCTCTCTTTCCGGTCTTTGGATTCCGAGAGCTATAACTCGGATTTTAGCATACGGGAGCTGGATGCCTGTTTAGCATCCTCTCGACACTGCGCTCCAGGACCCGATGGTCAGAACCTCTCTTCTGACAGTAAGCAATATCTCCTGAAACTGTACAACCTCGTTTGGCGGAGGGTGTGTTTCCTACAGCTTGGTACGAAGCCACCGTTGTTCCCATCTTAAAACCGGGGAAGGACCGTAGTCTTCCTCGCAGTTACCGTCCTATCTCCCTCACCAGTGCGCTTTGTAAGGTGATGGAGCGTATGATCAATGGACGGTTACGATGGTGGCTCGAGTCCGAGAAACTTCCGTGCAACATACAGTGCGTCTTTCGCCGATACCACTCCACGACTGACCACCTTGTCTCCCTCTCGACTCACATCTTGAATTGTTTTCTTTGGAAGTGTAAAACTGTGCCATATTTTTCGGTCTGGAGAAAGTTTATGACACTTGCTGGAGGGCTGGCTTACTGCGACCTTGCATAGTTGGGGCTGCCGTGGCCGCCTTCCAGTGTTCCTCCAGGAGTTCATGAAGGACCGGGTGTTTCGTGTGCGTGTGGGCTCTGTTTACGCTCGTGTTTTTAGTCAGGAGAACGGAGCGCCTCAAGGGTCGGTACTCAGCGTCACTCTCTTCGTTGTTGCCATTAAATCGAATGTGTTCCTGTTGGTATCTCCTCCTCCTTATTTGTGGACGATTTTGCAATTTATTGCAGTTCTCGGCGCACGTGCCTTTTGGAGCATGTCTTGACCGTCAACATGCTTGGAGTGTTACAAATGGGTCTTCCGAGAAGACAGTCTGTGTCAACTTCTGGCGTCGAACCGCCTTCTCTACATCTCGGGACCGAAGCGCTGCCCTTCGCCGAAGCAGTTAAATTTCTTGGCTTGGTATTCGACAGGAAGCTTAGCTGGTCGTCCCATGTCTCTTCTCTGAAGGCTAGATGCGATCGTGCACTTAATATTTTACGTGTTTTATGTGGCACATCCTGAAGAGCAGATCGCACCGTGCTATTACAGCTTTACAGTTCGCTTGTCTGCTCTAAAGTTGATTACGGGTGCATTGTGTACTCTTCGGCATGTCCTTCGGTTTTACGTCGTTTAAACCCAGTTCCCCATCGAGGTATTCATCTGGCGCTGGGTGCATTTCCAACCAGCCCGGTTATTAGTTTGTCTGCGAAGGCTGCTGAACCTCCACTGTCTCATAGGCGTGACCTGATTCTTTGTAGCTATGCTATCCGCCTCCTTGGCCTACCAGATCACCCGTCTTTCAGGTTATTATTTGATGAGTCTCTTGGCCGTCAATATGCTGTCAGCGCGGTTCCCTTGCTTCCCGCAGGAGTTCGTTTTCGTTTGCTTCTTCAGATCTTGGATGTTCGCCTTCCCCCTGTGTTTCAATTGGGGGAATGTGCATTACCCCCTTGGTTACGTTGCGACACCCAGTTCCACCTTGGGTTGGCATCCGTGCCAAAATCAACGACCCCACCTTCAGTCGTCGCCTCTGCATTTTTAGAGTTGCAGGCCGAGTTTCCCAACCATTGTTTTATTTACACGGATGGTGCCAAGGAAGCCTGTGGTGTGGGATGTGCTTTCGTTTTTAATTCGCGGAGTTACACATTTCATCTTTTGGAGCAATGTTCAATTTTTACCGCCGAAATTTTTAGTATATATCAGGCTCTTGTTTTTTTTCCGGGGACAGGATTTAAGGCAGTTTGTTATATGTAGCGACTCCCTCAGTGCACTGCAGGGCCTGCGTGAGCTGTATCCATGCCATCCCTTGATACGGCGTATTCAGGATCACCTGCAGTCGCTCGCTGACGCTGGCGTCAGCGTGTCGTTTGTTTGGGTTCCTGGTCACGTAGGTATGAGCGGAAACGAACAAGCGGACACAGCTGCCAAGTCTGCAATTTTATTGACTAATTTTTTTAGCACCAGTGTTCTTCCAGGTGATGTTCGTGTTCACCTGCGCTGGGACATTCTTTCGCGCTGGTTCGCGGAATGGTCCGGGGTGCGTGACAACAAACTGAGAGCGGTCAATTCCCTTCTTGTCCGCTGGCCTACTTCCTCGCGTGCATGTCGCCGCGATGAGATGGTTTTAGCGCGACTGCGTATCGGGGATTACAGTTTTAGCCACCAGCATATTTTACGTGGGGAACCCGCACCTCAATGTGCTTCGTGTAACGAGCCTTTGACGGTGCGTCATCTTTTATTGGAGTGCCACCTTTTTACGGTGCTACGTGCGTCTCTATATCTGCCTATTGACATCCCCACCCTTCTGGGCGACAACCCTGTTTCTTGCGAAGGACTTCTTAATTTTCTCCGCCGCTGCGGGATGTACAGCAGGGTTTAATTTTATCTCGGGGTTTTACATTTTACCGACTTGTATTTTTAGTCTCGCGGTTTTTGCCTGGCTTTGGTAGCCTTTTTATGTTCTCTGTGGTTTTAGCCCTCGTATGGTCTTCTACTTTAGTGGTTTTTATGCCTTTTAACTTTTAGCTCTTTTATTTACCCTAGGGCACTAATAAGCAATGTAGTTGTGCGCCCTAAAGCCATAATACTACTACTATCTTTTCCTTGTAATGATGCATTTAATATTTATGCAATGTTATGTAGTTTCACGTTTATATAGTGCTTGTATATCACATATCATAAAACATCCCTTCCGAATTTTTCAACCTTGCAGAATCGTTTCCCCTTGAGTCACGGTTTTAATGAGCCGGGGGATCGAGTTTAAAGTTACACGATATTCGTAACAACAGGAGAAGGAGAATCCTGGAGAAATACTTTATCCAGGTAACTCACCCTAACAAAAATTGTACCCAGAATTTCTTGAATGAAAAGTAGACGCGTTGCGACCACAACACATGGTGGGCAATAGAACCCTTAACCTGTTCATTTGCCTCCCGCTCATCTTACTGTCATTACACAAACGTGTCTCATTTTGCTAAGAGTTTAGAAAGACATCCTGCATTACACAATACTATAAATTAAGTTGGCAGTAATGAGAACATCGCAATACTCACCGCGACATTGCAGATTCTAGTTCCGTTTTAGATTTGACTCTACCATTGGTCGATTGACCAACATGGCTGCCCATGCACAAGCAGACAGAACGAACGGAAGATTGTGCATTTCGCATAGGAAAACAGAACCGACTTTTAGAATGTTCATTTTTACACCTTTTTTTCGATCCAGTTCATTTGCACACACCTAACTTAACCTAACGTAGCCTAACCTCGACGAGATCTCGAAACGTGTCGTTCACCTGTCACGTAGCCATACTGTCTCCTTAACTAAGGCTCAGAAAGGCTCTTCTGCTTTCCGTGTTCTAAAACATACAACCAAACAAAGGCTATCAAACAATCAGTGTACATCATTTTAAATAAAGTAATTAATTGATATCCTTTAATAAATCCAAAGATATTCAGACCCATGTTCAAATGAACTTTCTTTGCTGATTTTACATCCACATTTTGATGCTGGAAGAGGGTTCCCGAATTATCTTACCCCAATAAGACACAGCTTGTATAATGTGAAAATATTACTTTTATAAATGTTGCTTTATGATATTCTCCTAACTAAACAAAGCTTAACTTTCTGATTTACTCTATAAATAGTATATTATGTAATGAAATGTATTCAAACTAGAGTATATTTTACACTCTCAGAGCATGCTGCATTTGTGCAAGAACAATTTATATAACTGACTAGTGTTGAGTAATAAAACATACCGATTAAAAGATTGTCACAACATACAGTTTCTCATATTTTGGGCAGGAGCAATTCTTCAGAATCATAGAGAAGAATAAACACACTAGCTATGCAATATATTTTACTGCACTGCAGATAATTACTGCAGAGCTGGTTTGCGTACTGTCTTTATAGTTTTTCTGTGATTCTACTTGCTCGAAATATTGTAAACTATACGTTAAAACGAGTGAATGAATGAATAAGTGTATTTATTGACACAACAGTATCATACATTGAGCTTCAACAATCGCACGGGTCCACAGACCAAACGTGCTTTTGCAATACACAAAATAGTAAGCAATATTAAAACAACAACCACAACAAATAATTAAAAGAGAAAACACGAAAATAAAAAGATAAAGATATTCAAATACAGGAATTTCAATTTAAAACACAGAGTACACCTTATTCAGATGCATTAATGTACCTTATTATAATAGATAAATACACTTAAGAGAAATATATACACATAATATATACACAACAAATAAAACCAGGACACAACATAGACATAAGTATGACATAAAATATGTATGTAAAACAGTGTAATCACTTTTGTTTAGCTATTCTTATCCCCATCCCATCTTCGCTATTGTCAGCCTTCTCAGCAGTTTTGCCTTAAGTATAAATTTACCTAGCCCGTCCACGTCTTCCGTGCCTGCCAGTAGTGTCCAATATGCTGCTAGCCCTACATTTGCGGTGGTAAAGGATCATGGAAAATATTTTTCCCTCCGTTCCTCCGTACATCTTGCCAAGATATGGGTCCCCGACTCTTCCTCCTCGCAAATGGACAGATTCTCATACCATTCTCGCCAGCAATTTGTTTACTCTGCCATGCTCCTAATCTAATCCACGCGAGTCACTCTCTAATGAGTTTGGTACCTGTTTTGTTGTATTACTCCACAATGCAACGCTAGGATTCTATATTTTGCACCTTGGCTCAAGGCTATAATCGCTTACTACATTGGTACCCACATAGTCAAGTGCAATCCACAGAGACACGCAAGCGTTTGCTTCTGTAAAAAAAAAATAAATTCATAGCATTCTAGAATTCTTAAACAAATATATTCTGAACTCGTTCTCCAAAGTTCTTCCTAGAAAATCTTTCCGAAAAATGATATACTTAATTTTAAATTGTTTGTTTTTAATTTGGCTTCCAAATGTTTGTTGTTCTAAAAACGTAGTTTTTCTAAAATACTTTTACTCAATATAAAATCCTAATACTTGTTTCCTAACAGAACCACTTTCTATTATTCTTAGGAATAAATTTAGACCCGGATGTTACAAGCCAATGTGCTGTGATATTGTCTTCCTTTACTTTTGTAGTTCTCGTTATTAGGAGTAAGCAACACTGTGTTAATATTCATTGTGTTTTCCCGGATTAACTCTAACCAATTTAGCCAAAAACCAATACCTCTAGATCTATTTTTGCGTCTGATTGCTTTTTTTAAGCTCTGAAAGTCCTGAATATAGACAAAGTGGCCTTTTCCTTCTACAATATGGAAGAAAGTTTACGTTATTGTCCAATGCTCATTTAGTATTGTTGTATCATACATAGTTCTCATAGGGTTAGGTTAAGGGAATTGGACTGTTCTCCTTCTTTCCCTAGTTTTTCTAACAGAAACATATTGACACAAACTAATAAATTTTACATGTATTTAACCCTTGATCGTCTGTCGCGACTTATATGTCCCGCTTGTTTTAAGCGCTATTACAGGAGAAGGGTTTGTATCCTAGGGTTAATTTCATATTAAAATAACTTACTATCATAAAATAAAATTATTTAAAATGGTTTATATTTTAAACAATAGTTTTGCAAAAAAAAATGTAGCACTTTTTGCGTGCTTTTTAAAGAAAGAAAACAAAAAGGCAAAATCCACGTAAGTGCAATGGCTTTAACCCATCAGGCTCCAAACAAGGCCTGCGGAGCCATAAGTAGTTAAAGCGGGCGTTAAACACTACCAAAAAAAAAAAATCCAAACAGAGGTCGAGAAAATTGCACCGGTTATTTTATTAGCCCGCCCAAGTGCTTTAAAACAGGGACCTTTAATTGTAGTTGCTGGGATTTGAACTCGCGATGTTTGGCTTTGAATAAATTATTAGTCCTTTGAATATCTATTTTGATCGATTTTTATTTTATTGTGGAAAGGGAAAATGCATTACTTCCTTCAACTTCAAGCCAAAGTATAACGGCTGGAAATATATTTATGGTTCTCTTCACGGTTGCGGTTAACGCACTGCGGTGATAACATTGGGGTACCGGGTTCGTATCCCGCGTAAAGGTTTTGGCTATTAAGGAATGGTGTGGAGATGTGGGTGCCCTAGTTCAGTATTTTGTTAGCATGGAATCTTTCTCAGGTGTGTTCGAGTTCCAGATTATTATCAAACTCGTTTATTCACTTTTTTCGGCCGTCGAACACACACGCATTCCTCCTAAATTTACTACTCTTAAGCTACGCTTTACTCGACCGCGCCTAACATTCCTTATTGCTTTTGATCGTCTTTTGGCGCAGTGATTTCATCCGTATACAGGCGTATTAGATTAACACTATTTCCGTCACAACCAAGCTATAAGGATACGCTCTCGAAATACTGCTTGTGGCAATATCATATCATGCTAAAAGTTCTACTTATCATTTAATCCTACATTAACTATTGGAATTAATGATTTCAGGATGCTTTAAGCGCTAATATATAATTATGATTCTTATTCTGGGGCTGATTTCAGATAACTAACTTTCAACCATAAAATAGATTTATTTCAAATTGTTCATATTTTAAATTTAACATTTTTCCAAAAAGATGTGTATATTTTTTTAGCAACATCAAGGTAACTGGAACAAATGGCACCCCATCAGCTTCAAAACATGCTGTTACATGACTATCGTATTTGCGTCCCCCCCCCCCATGCTTAGACAGAGTTACTGAGATTCGAGCTTCCGACATTTGGCTTTGAACAGATGGATAATGTCTTGATTAATTTTTCTTTAACTGTGGAAAGAAAATGCATTATGTTTTTGCACCAGACCCTGAAGAGCCGCTTCTACCTCCTTCACTCTCACCTAAAGTTATTCAAATTTTCGCCGTTTAACCATTTCTTAACTCTGTATCTACGCAACATTCCTGAAGGAAGTATTTTCGGTTTTTCTTCTGCTACTTGTTTAAGTCGTTCTGTGATATTTGCTGGACACTTTGGGGGTTTGACAAATGCATAGCTTTGTCGAACAATTTAAAAGTATTGAGCGATTGCTCTTCTACAAGAAGTCTGTTGTGAGAAGAAGCAACTTTCCACGACCATCCGTCTGGAGTGTACCCACAGTAACATTCGCAGCATGGTTCATCGATCGAAACTAACACTGGCTTATCTCCAAAATTATTCCTTATTCTTGACAATGCATCTTCATTTAATTGACTTAAGCAGTTCTTACGTAAAGTGGATTCACATGGAATACTATGGCCAGTATACCGTTTCAGAGAGTCCCATAACCTTAAACGGCTTAATTTTTTCAACCAGCACTTCACAGAGTTCTTTGAAAAAGCCAGAGGATATACTGGATGGGAGATGAGAAGTTTACCTTAGAAGAACGTGAGAACACGTTCTGCTTTTAACAGCCATTACAGCTTTTGTATATTTATGCTGCTGCACAACAAAGCGTTTTTCCGCACTTACTTTCACGTTGCACGATTTGGAAAATAGAACACTTCCATGCGTGAATTAAGATATTTTCCGAACTCGTTTATTAGCTGGTATAAAACACACTTTTAGTCGGTTTTACCTTCGAACTCTCGACCTTAAGAATGTGAAGCAGACACGCTACCTTCACACTACCCAGGCGGGCAAGTTTAATATTGTAATCGTATTAAAGAACAAAAGTAGAGCATTGGTTCTGTCTCCTGGAAATGTGACTACTTAGACTATTTTATATAACTACCGGTACTTCGAGTTGCTTTGCTCAGCTATGAAAAATATTATTAACTTAAATTTAAACTTTAAAATATAAAAGAATGGGGAAATGTCCTAAAACTTACGAATAACATGAAGCCAACTTGGAGAAAAATGCAGCAGCAGCAACTACAACAACAAAGCAACACAAAAATACGTGACTTTGATACGTTACAACTTCAAATGTATATTTGTGCCACTGAGTATTGTTCTTAAGTGAAAAACAAAAAGGTTTCATTTTATCAACATCCGCCCCCTAGATATGAGCCTTTCACAAATCTGTAGCTTGGCCAGATCCCTCTATAAACCGATCGGTCAAATATAAGGAACAGCTTCTTTCCCGAATGTTTCTGAGAAGAGTGCCACGCTATTAAGTTGCGCTCTCTAAAAACTGTTTCTGGCAATATCAAACGATGCTACGAGTTCTACATTTATTTAACCCTTGATTAGTTATTGGAATTAGTATGTACCGTATGCTTTGAGCGCTAGTATAGACTTAGGGATAATCTCATCTAAACTAACCTGCAACAATAAAAGAGAACCATTTAAAATTGTTTCGTACTGTAAACATAACATGTTTGCAAAAACAGAATTATAGTGGTGTTTCTTTGTTTCTTTTGTAAGAAAACAGGCAAAAACAACGTAATGGAGCACACTAAAACCCGTTATCTTTCAAACGTCCCTCTACATTATTATTTTATTTGCACACACCCATGCTTCTACACATGAACCTTTAATTGTAGTTACTGGGTTTCGAACTGGTGACATGTGGCTTTGAATAGATGGTCAATTCCTTGATTAACTTATTAGTACTGTGGAGAGATAAAAATGCATTACTCGTTTTTGCGCAAGATCCTGTAGAGGGGCTTCTGGCTATTTCACTTTCATCTAATGCTGTTCAAAATTTCCCCGCTTAACAAATAGCTCACCACTCCTGACTGAGCATTTCTCAGCGCTTTACGCAATGCTCTGGCCTTTCTGCTCAATTCGTTTAAGCCGTTGTGTAATATTTTCTGCTTCTTCTCTAATAGGTAGGTGTGATTGATATACAAATATTATATATATATATATCTATCTATTTCGCGCACGTCTAGCTCTTCTCTGGCACGTGTGCACTTCCTAACAGCACTTTTCTTGATGGAATCAAGTTACATAATACACAAACCTACCCACTGCAAATATTTTTCTCCTGCAAATTCAGTTTGAAGTATCAAGTTATACCTAAATTTAAGATTAGACTTCACGTTTGGTTTCCTTTACCGCAGTTAGAAGTAATAAGCAACTGAAGAGCAATGTCAAACAGTATAACTATGTAAACAACACTGAGACACTTGGAAAAATATAATCATTCATTATGAATAGAAAAAAGACATGCAGAAGAGTGCAAAGCCAGTTATTGGGAACTCCATAAGACTAAATGTCTTTAATAGCCTTATGATTTTTCTATGTTTTTCTTTCGTATTAGGTATGAAAGCCTATTACCTTTTTTTGCATCCTTAGAGAAACCACGTCATCAAAAAATCCCAGCGAAAGTGCTTTCTGCGGGTTTTAAACGCCAGAAAGGAGACGATGAGGAAGTACCCCATTCAGCAGTTGCTGGAGTTTCTTGGCCTTTTTCGACCCCAATTAAGCAAGAGATGATTTTTGATGAAGAAAAATCATCTGATAGCGCTACTGGAATGATACATGAGAAGATAACCAAACCAGGTAAGTAGCTACAGTATGGCGTGATAATATTATGTAGGCTCTTCTCTCTTCTTAAGTAAGCTCAGAATTGTTACTGAAACGAAGAATAATAAAAGATAAGTTTTAAAACAGTTAGAGTAATTTTAGAATTAGGAATTGAATGTAGTCTTGGCCCGGATAAAAATAATTATCAGTCAGCATGATATACATAGTACCAGGCAGTTGATGATTGGGTGGAAGACCGGTGTAGGTCAGTAAATTCAAATTAAATATTTGCAAAATTTTTCCCGGGATTAGGAACACCATGGTAGATAAGTCTAGAAATGGGTGGTTTTGTTTTCGATCTAGTTTCACATAAATATCTCAGCTATTCAATGTCTCTTTGTAAGTAAAGCGCTAAAAGAAGGTAGACATTGAGGCAGGTAGTGGCAGTGTATGGATTCGAAGAAATCTACTCAATTGGATCATATAACACAGTAAAATGTACACATGGAAGAAATCAATTATAGAATCACTTCAGAGAAACATTGAAAACCATAGATGAACCACTACACTATAGTTTACTCGTTAACGCTTATCTAACCGAGAGAAACGGCTGCGTGTAAACGTGCAAGGCTAGTAGGCACTCGTGAAGTCCTGGATCAACTTTAGCCATATCTGGTCTTTGTATATATATATATTTTTCGGGTGGCTATACGAATACTAGGGATCCTTTGTCTTCTATTTTTCTAGAGCTTAACGCCCGCTTTAACTACAAATGATACCGCAGGGGACGACAATATTGATAGATGTAATTAAGCTGGAGTACTAGTGGAATGTGAAGGCGGGTGAAACGGGAGAACCTGGATAAAACTGCTCCTGTGCCGCTTTTTCCACCCAAAATCCCACATGCGCTTGCTTGGGATCGAATGTTATGACATGCCAGCATGAACATCATATTTCACATAGGTGAACAACAGGACAGGAAATCTAATATTCCTAGTTCTCATCCCATATATGCTACTTATTTCTTTTTATTCTGTTGTTTAGTTCCCAGGAAGCTTGAATAATTTTCTTATTTGCGTTTTGCTAGAAAATTGGCTTAAAACACTTTGCCAACCTTTTTCAAGATACATGAGACCGCGACCTTTTATGTAATGTTTGTTTGTTTTACGAATTTAATATGTAATAGGTAGCTTAGTTCCTTACCAAAAATGTGTTATTTTTGTTTCTAATAACGAATATATCCAGTAACTCCATTAGTAGTACATCTTCCACCAGTTTGACGCTGTTCTTTAATGTTCCCCATATAGCTCCGTATCCTTAGACGTGTCGCCCTCCGTGCTGTAATGGTTAATCGTATTGTAGCCTTCATTTGTTTTCTGGGACCAGTTTCAGTTTGCTGTATACTGCTTTGCCTATTTGTTCTTCACAGTTTTGCAGTTCTTGCTCCACTTGTTGTACTATGTCAATAACCGACACCATAGGCTCTCCTTATTTTTCTATATAATTTATTGTTACAGTAAGAGTCGAAAAATCTTTTGATGTACGCCAAGGACCCTTGTAAATCGGGTTTCCCAAGAACATCTTGACAGAGTCGTATCGAAGCTGCATCTTCTCCCTCAAAAGAGTCAATTACGGACTTGACCACGCTGAAAATGTCACAGTAATAGATACCTGCATTTATCCATGTTCTCCATCTTCTTAATACATGCTGAGGTGGCAAGGGTAGATGTGGAGCTTCTGTAAAAAATGTTTAACACTTGAAGGAGCTTTGAGAAACACGTTCTTAGTATTCGAAACAAGTTTATGCATTTCAAGGAAATGAGACCTCACTTCATTTGATACCCTGTGTAAAGGATGCACCAGGGATGTTATTTTGGTGTAAAATGTCGATTTTGCTTTTGCTGACTTCAGCATGTAAGATACGGCATCCGCAACAAACAAACAACAACAAAAAAAGGCAGAAATGTGTCATGCTGGACACCTTGGGGTTTTGATAGATGCATAGCTTGGTCGAACAATTTAAAAGTATTGAGCGATTGCTCTTCTACAGGAAGTCTGTTGTGAGAAGAAGCAACTTTCCACGACCATCCGTCTGGAGTGTACCCACAGTAACATTCGCAGCTTGGTTCATCGATCGAAACTTACACTAGCTTATCTCCAAAATGATTCCTTATTCTTGACAATGTGTCTTCATTGCATTGACTTAAGTTGTTCTTACGTAATGTGGATTCATATGGAATACCATGGCCTGTATACCGCTCCAGAGAATGCCATAACTTTAATCGGCTTAATTTTTTCAGCCAGCACTTCACAGAGTTCTTCGCAAAAGCCAGAGGATATATTGGATGGGAGATGAGAAGTTTATGTTGGAAGAACGTGAGAACACGTTAAGAATGTGAAGCAGACACGCTACCTTCACACTACCCAGGCGGGCAAGTTTAATATTGTAATCGTATTAAAGAACAAAAGTAGAGCATTGGTTCTGTCTCCTGGAAATGTGACTACTTAGACTATTTTATATAACTACCGGTACTTCGAGTTGCTTTGCTCAGCTATGAAAAATATTATTAACTTAAATTTAAACTTTAAAATATAAAAGAATGGGGAAATGTCCTAAAACTTACGAATAACATGAAGCCAACTTGGAGAAAAATGCAGCAGCAGCAACTACAACAACAAAGCAACACAAAAATACGTGACTTTGATACGTTACAACTTCAAATGTATATTTGTGCCACTGAGTATTGTTCTTAAGTGAAAAACAAAAAGGTTTCATTTTATCAACATCCGCCCCCTAGATATGAGCCTTTCACAAATCTGTAGCTTGGCCAGATCCCTCTATAAACCGATCGGTCAAATATAAGGAACAGCTTCTTTCCCGAATGTTTCTGAGAAGAGTGCCACGCTATTAAGTTGCGCTCTCTAAAAACTGTTTCTGGCAATATCAAACGATGCTACGAGTTCTACATTTATTTAACCCTTGATTAGTTATTGGAATTAGTATGTCCCGTATGCTTTGAGCGCTAGTATAGACTTAGGGATAATCTCATCTAAACTAACCTGCAACAATAAAAGAGAACCATTTAAAATTGTTTCGTACTGTAAACATAACATGTTTGCAAAAACAGAATTATAGTGGTGTTTCTTTGTTTCTTTTGTAAGAAAACAGGCAAAAACAACGTAATGGAGCACACTAAAACCCGTTATCTTTCAAACGTCCCTCTACATTATTATTTTATTTGCACACACCCATGCTTCCACACATGAACCTTTAATTGTAGTTACTGGGTTTCGAACTGGTGACATGTGGCTTTGAATAGATGGTCAATTCCTTGATTAACTTATTAGTACTGTGGAGAGATAAAAATGCATTACTCGTTTTTGCGCAAGATCCTGTAGAGGGGCTTCTGGCTATTTCACTCTCATCTAATGCTATTCAAAATTTCCCCGCTTAACAAATAGCTCACCACTCCTAACTGAGTATTTCTCAGCGCTTTACGCAATGCTCTGGCCTTTCGTTTAAGCCGTTGTGTAATATTTTCTGCTTCTTCTCTAATAGGTAGGTGTGATTGATATCCAAATATTATATATATATCTATTTCGCGCACGTCTAGCTCTTCTCTGGCACGTGTTCACTTCCTAACAGCACTTTTCTTGATGGAATCAAGTTACATAATACACAAACCTACCCACTGCAAATATTTTTCTCCTGCAAATTCAGTTTGAAGTATCAAGTTATACCTAAATTTAAGATTAGACTTCACGTTTGGTTTCCTTTACCGCAGTTAGAAGTAATAAGCAACTGAAGAGCAATGTCAAACAGTATAACTATGTAAACAACACTGAGACACTTGGAAAAATATAACCATTCATTATGAATAGAAAAAAGACATGCAGAAGAGTGCAAAGCCAGTTATTGGGAACTCCATAAGACTAAATGTCTTTAATAGCCTTATGATTTTTCTATGTTTTTCTTTCGTATTAGGTATGAAAGCCTATTACCTTTTTTTGCATCCTTAGAGAAACCACGTCATCAAAAAATCCCAGCGAAAGTGCTTTCTGCGGGTTTTAAACGCCAGAAAGGAGACGATGAGGAAGTACCCCATTCAGCAGTTGCTGGAGTTTCTTGGCCTTTTTCGACCCCAATTAAGCAAGAGATGATTTTTGATGAAGAAAAATCATCTGATAGCGCTACTGGAATGATACATGAGAAGATAACCAAACCAGGTAAGTAGCTACAGTATGGCGTGATAATATTATGTAGGCTCTTCTCTCTTCTTAAGTAAGCTCAGAATTGTTACTGAAACGAAGAATAATAAAAGATAAGTTTTAAAACAGTTAGAGTAATTTTAGAATTAGGAATTGAATGTAGTCTTGGCCCGGATAAAAATAATTATCAGTCAGCATGATATACATAGTACCAGGCAGTTGATGATTGGGTGGAAGACCGGTGTAGGTCAGTAAATTCAAATTAAATATTTGCAAAATTTTTCCCGGGATTAGGAACACCATGGTAGATAAGTCTAGAAATGGGTGGTTTTGTTTTCGATCTAGTTTCACATAAATATCTCAGCTATTCAATGTCTCTTTGTAAGTAAAGCGCTAAAAGAAGGTAGACATTGAGGCAGGTAGTGGCAGTGTATGGATTCGAAGAAATCTACTCAATTGGATCATATAACACAGTAAAATGTACACATGGAAGAAATCAATTATAGAATCACTTCAGAGAAACATTGAAAACCATAGATGAACCACTACACTATAGTTTACTCGTTAACGCTTATCTAACCGAGAGAAACGGCTGCGTGTAAACGTGCAAGGCTAGTAGGCACTCGTGAAGTCCTGGATCAACTTTAGCCATATCTGGTCTTTGTATATATATATTTTTCGGGTGGCTATACGAATACTAGGGATCCTTTGTCTTCTATTTTTCTAGAGCTTAACGCCCGCTTTAACTACAAATGATACCGCAGGGGACGACAATATTGATAGATGTAATTAAGATGGAGTACTGGTGGAATGTGAAGGCGGGTGAAACGGGAGAACCTGGATAAAACTGCTCCCGTGCCGCTTTTTCCACCTAAAATCCCACATGCGCCTGCTTGGGATCGAATGTTATGACATGCCAGCATGAACATCATATTTCACATGGGTGAACAACAGGACAGGAAATCTAATATTCCTAGTTCTCATCCCATATATGCTACTAATTTCTTTTTATTCTGTTGTTTAGTTCCCAGGAAGCTTGAATAATTTTCTTATTTGCGTTTTGCTAGAAAATTGGCTCAAAACACTTTGCCAACCTTTTTCAAGATACATGAAACCGCGACCTTTTATGTAATGTTTGTTTGTTTTACTAATTTAATATGTAATAGGTAGCTTAGTTCCTTACCAAAAATGTGTTATTTTTGTTTCTAATAACGAATATATCCAGTAACTCCATTAGTAGCACATCTTCCACCAGTTTGACGCTGTTCTTTAATTTTCCCCATATAGCTCCGTATCCTTAGACGTGTCGCCCTCCGTGCTGTAATGGTTAATCGTATTGTAGCCTTCATTTGTTTTCTGGGACCAGTTTCAGTTTGCTGTATACTGCTTTGCCTATTTGTTCTTCACAGTTTTGCAGTTCTTGCTCCACTTGTTGTACTATGTCAATAACCGACACCACAGGCTCTCCTTATTTTTCTATATAATTTATTGTTACAGTAAGAGTCGAAAAATCTTTTGATGTACGCCAAGGACCCTTGTAAATCGGGTTTCCCAAGAACATCTTGACAGAGTCGTATCGAAGCTGCATCTTCTCCCTCAAAAGAGTCAATTACGGACTTGACCACGCTGAAAATGTCACAGTAATAGATACCTGCATTTATCCATGTTCTCCATCTTCTTAATACATGCTGAGGTGGCAAGGGTAGATGTGGAGCTTCTGTAAAAAATGTTTAACACTTGAAGGAGCTTTGAGAAACACGGTCTTAGTATTCGAAACAAGTTTATGCATTTCAAGGAAATGAGACCTCACTTCATTTGATACCCTGTGTAAAGGATGCACCAGGGATGTTATTTTGGTGTAAAATGTCGATTTTGCTTTTGCTGACTTCAGCATGTAAGATACGGCATCCGCAACAAACAAACAACAACAAAAAAAGGCAGAAATGTGTCATGCTGGACACCTTGGGGTTTTGATAGATGCATAGCTTGGTCGAACAATTTAAAAGTATTGAGCGATTGCTCTTCTACAGGAAGTCTGTTGTGAGAAGAAGCAACTTTCCACGACCATCCGTCTGGAGTGTACCCACAGTAACATTCGCAGCATGGTTCATCGATCGAAACTTACACTAGCTTATCTCCAAAATTATTCCTTATTCTTGACAATGTGTCTTCATTGCATTGACTTAAGTAGTTCTTACGTAATGTGGATTCATATGGAATACCATGGCCTGTATACCGCTCCAGAGAATGCCATAACTTTAATCGGCTTAATTTTTTCAGCCAGCACTTCACAGAGTTCTTCGCAAAAGCCAGAGGATATATTGGATGGGAGATGAGAAGTTTATCTTGGAAGAACGTGAGAACACGTTCTGCTTTTAACAGCCATTATAGCTTTTGTATGTTTTATGCTGCTGCACAACAAAGCGTTTTTCCGCACTTACTTTCACGTTGCACGATTTGGAAAATAGAACACTTCCATGCGTGAATTAAGATATTTTCCGAACTCGTTTACTAGCTGGTATAAAACACACTTTTAGTCGGTTTTACCTTCGGACTCTCGACCTTAAGAATGTGAAGCGGACACGCTACCTTCACACTACCCAGGCGGGCAAGTTTAATATTGTAATCGTATTAAAGAACAAAAGTAGAGCATTGGTTCTGTCTCCTGGAAATGTGACTACTTAGACTATTTTATATAACTACCGGTACTTCGAGTTGCTTTGCTCAGCTATGAAAAATATTATTAACTTAAATTTAAACTTTAAAATATAAAAGAATGGGGAAATGTCCTAAAACTTACGAATAACATGAAGCCAACTTGGAGAAAAATGCAGCAGCAGCAACTACAACAACAAAGCAACACAAAAATACGTGACTTTGATACGTTACAACTTCAAATGTATATTTGTGCCACTGAGTATTGTTCTTAAGTGAAAAACAAAAAGGTTTCAATTTATCAACATCCGCCCCCTAGATATGAGCCTTTCACAAATCTGTAGCTTGGCCAGATCCCTCTATAAACCGATCGGTCAAATATAAGGAACAGCTTCTTTCCCGAATGTTTCTGAGAAGAGTGCCACGCTATTAAGTTGCGCTCTCTAAAAACTGTTTCTGGCAATATCAAACGATGCTACGAGTTCTACATTTATTTAACCCTTGATTAGTTATTGGAATTAGTATGTCCCGTATGCTTTGAGCGCTAGTATAGACTTAGGGATAATCTCATCTAAACTAACCTGCAACAATAAAAGAGAACCATTTAAAATTGTTTCGTACTGTAAACATAACATGTTTGCAAAAACAGAATTATAGTGGTGTTTCTTTGTTTCTTTTGTAAGAAAACAGGCACAAAACAACGTAATGGAGCACACTAAAACCCGTTATTTTTCAAACGTCCCTCTACATTATTATTTTATTTGCACACACCCATGCTTCTACACATGAACCTTTAATTGTAGTTACTGGGTTTCGAACTGGTGACATGTGGCTTTAAATAGATTGTCAATTCCTTGATTAACTTATTAGTACTGTGGAGAGATAAAAATGCATTACTCGTTTTTGCGCAAGATCCTGTAGAGGGGCTTCTGGCTATTTCACTCTCATCTAATGCTATTCAAAATTTCCCCGCTTAACAAATAGCTCACCACTCCTGACTGAGCATTTCTCAGCGCTTTACGCAATGCTCTGGCCTTTCTGCTCAATTCGTTTAAGCCGTTGTGTAATATTTTCTGCTTCTTCTCTAATAGGTAGGTGTGATTGATATCCAAATATTATACATATATATATATCTATTTCGCGCACCTCTAGCTCTTCTCTGGGACGTGTTCACAGCCTAACAGCACTTTTCTTGATGGAATCAAGTTACATAATACACAAACCTACCCACTGCAAATATTTTTCTCCTGCAAATTCAGTTTGAAGTATCAAGTTATACCTAAATTTAAGATTAGTATTCACGTTTGGTTTCCTTTACCGCAGTTAGAAGTAATAAGCAACTGACGAGCAATGTCAAACAGTAGAACTATATAAACAACACTGAGACACTTGGAAAAATATAACCAATCATTATGATTAGAAAAAAGACATGCAGAAGAGTACAAAGCCAGTTATTGGGAACTCCATAAGACTAAATGTCTTTAATAGCCTTATGATTTTTCTATGTTTTTCTTTCGTATTAGGTATGAAAGCCTATTACCTTATTTTGCATCCTTAGAGAAACCACGTCATCAAAAAATCCCAGCGAAAGTGCTTTCTGCAGGTTTTAAACGCCAGAAAGGAGACGATGAGGAAGTACCCCATTCAGCAGTTGCTGGAGTTTCTTGGCCTTTTTCGACCCCAATTAAGCAAGAGATGATTTTTGATGAAGAAAAATCATCTGATAGCGCTACTGGAATGATACATGAGAAGATAACCAAACCAGGTAAGTAGCTACAGTATGGCGTGATAATATTATGTAGGCTCTTCTCTCTTCTTAAGTAAGCTCAGGGAATTGAATGTAGTCTTGGCCCGGATAAAAATAATGATCAGTCAGCATGATATACATAGTACCAGGCAGTTGATGATTGGGTGGAAGACCGGTGTAGGTCAGTAAATTCAAATTAAATATTTGCAAAATTTTTCCCGGGATTAGGAACACCATGGTAGATAAGTCTAGAAATGGGTAGTTTTGTTTTCGATCTAGTTTCACATAAATATCACAGCTATTCAATGTCTCTTTGTAAGTAAAGCGCTAAAAGAAGGTAGACATTGAGGCAGGTAGTGCCAGTGTATGGAATCGAAGAAATCTACTCAATTATATCATAAAACACAGTAAAATGTACACATGGAAGAAATCAATTATAGAATCACTTCAGAGAAACATTGAAAACCATAGATGAACCACTACACTATAGTTTACTCGTTAACGCTTATCTAACCGAGAAAAACGGCTG